>VXBL01003098.1:24407-40997 GCA_013400195.1 Aramus guarauna
GAAAGAAAGAGCAGGGAGAAGAGGGGTGTTTGGTTGTGTTGTTCTCATTATTATTAATTTTTTTTTTTTTTTTTTGGCATTAATACCATCTGTTCACCTGAACTACGGACCTTCTGTCTCCAGAAATCTTTTGGTATCTTCCCATCTGGATGCACACGCACACAAAAGGATAACGAAAAGAAAAGAAGAGAGCAGGAGCCCCGGCACCAGCAGGCTCGGCTCGCCAGCCACGGCCAGGTTCGGCTGCCACGGGGTTTCACCGGCCTCGGCTTTGGTACCAGCGGCTCAGCACCGGGCTCTGCCTGCGCCAGCTCCTCTGCCAGCGCCCCGCGGAGGCGGCTTGGTGGTGGTGGGTGCTGCCTTCCCGCGCTGTTGTCCGTCCTCGGAGACCCTGCCCCAGCTTCGGAGGAGGAACCGGGCGCGCAGGGGACCGGGGACCTTTCTCTGCAAGTCGGAGTCGGGCCACTGGCCGCCTCGCCTGGGCTGGGAGAGGCAGCACCCGCTGCAGCCGATGTTGAGAAGGAAGCGGGGAGCCGCGTTCTCGCTGCCTGGCGCTGGTGGTCGGCTGGGAATGGTCGTCACTGCTAGATGCCACCAGCCCCCCCACCAGTGGGAACTGGGGGGCTCGGGGAGGGCAGCCAACGTGGGGTGGGCTGTTCTGCTTGCTGGGCGCGTTAGCAACCTGCCGGAGGTGACAAGGCGAAGGTGACACAGTCCCACCGACGTGCCGGTCCTCATTCTTCCCCAGCCATGAGACAATGATGCAAGCCTGACGTCCAGACCATGGCAGAGGACTCACCCCCGTTTCTGCTGTTTCTTCCCCCAAAGCTGGGTGGGAACAGCACGTGGGCAGGGTCCACGGTCCCTCCTAGTGCAAAACCCACTGGGGGAAGGAGAGATGACGGTGGGTTCCTGCCATCGCCTTCCCTCCCTGGGGCGGTCACTGGTGGAGGCTCGAGCATCGCCGGGCGGCAGGGGAAGAGGGGAGGGAGGTGCCTTCCCCATGCCCGCTGCGCACAGGGAAGGAAGGAGGGACCATTTCGGACAGAAACAACCTACCATCCTCGTTCACCAGTCACTAACCAAAGGAGGAGGGGAGAAAAAGTCCAGCTCTTGGGTTTTTGCTTCTTGTGTCGCAGGATGTACCCCACGGCAGGGGTCAGTCAGTCACCGGGGCTGCGGCGTGGGGCAGTGGGGAGCGGGAGGGACACGCCGTCAGCAACAGGTTGTTGCACCAAGGAAAGCCTTTTGCTTTGTGGAAGTGCCTTTAAGAAACAGGTTAACGCCGAAGGTCACCTGGGGGAGGTGGGAGCCATCGCTTGGTCTCTGGCCGGGAGGGTGGGAAGGGATTGCCCCTCGGTGGGGAGGAGGAAGGGGTCCTTAGGACAAGTCTTCCACCGGCAGCTCCTCCTCCAGGTCCCTGTCGTCGGGAATCGTCACATTCTGGTTGGTGGTGGCCATCAGCGAGACGGGTCTGCTGTCGTCCTCTGCCTCGGCTGGTTCCTCCTTCACGTGCACTGGATGGCTGCAGGGAGGGAAGCCTTCAGCCTCAGAGAGCGGGTCCCACCGGCCACAACCCCACAAAGCTCTCGCTCCCAGCACCCTCCATCCCCACGCTGCCCCTCGCCAGGGGGATGGGAGCCACGGAGGCAACAACAGGCAGCTCCCACCATCCCTTTGCTCCGAACCCTCCAGCGCCGTCCCTCGCCCCCGGGCAGGCTGACCTGTACTGCTGCGGGGACAGGCGTGGGCTGTTGCTGCCGTTGCTGTTGACCTGCTCCACGGTGCTGCTGACGTCATCGTGGCCCACGTGCAGCATGCCGCCGGCGGAGCTGGTGTTGATCATGGTGGGGCTGTTCAGCAGCGGGAAGCTGCTCTCCGCCAGCGCAGCCTGCAACAGAAAGCGGGGGCGGCTCGAGGCACGGACGATGCGAGACCGGGAGCCGCACGAGCGGGGAAACACGGCTACGGTGGAAAACGGGATGAGTGCCCCCTCATCCCTGCCAGGGACGGGCCTGGGTCCTTACCTGGTAACTTGCATTAAGTGCTCCGTAACCGAGTCCTGAAATCATGTTTTTGACTAAAGTTGGACTCCTGCAGAAAGAGAGACAGCAGAACGATGCACGGCTGAGCGCTCCCGGCCCGGGGACGGGGGGGGTGGCAGCAGAGGTGGGCACGAGCGCGGCTCCCGGGCTGCGTCCCGCGGGAGAGGAGGACCCACCCTGTCATCTTTGGTGGCCTTCGCTTTTGGTACTCGTGCTCGTCGACGGTCCAGACGGCTCCCTTGACGTTCTCCACGCGCACGAAGCACTTGTGCAGGCTCAGGTTGTGGCGGACAGCGTTCTGCGGGCAGAGCGGGCAGGAGAGTTCAGCGGCATGGCCCTCGCTTGCCTTGCCACCCGGACCCCTCCTCTTCCTCCCCATCCTCCTCCTCACCCAGCCCCTATGAGGTCTCCACGGCTCCGGGCTGCCCCGGCCACGCTCGGCTTGTCTACAGCCAAATGCTTTGACAAACCACCCGGGGAGGCTGCAAACACTTGCTGGAGCACCGAGAAGGTTTAGGAGCCGAGTCCCCCGAGCCGCACGTGGGACACAACCTCGTTTCGTCAGCCTTGGCCAGACGCCGAGGAAGACGAGGACGGCGTGGGACAAGGGACAAGTCACACCAGCAAGGACCCTGGAGCAGAGCCATCCTCGGCACTGCAGCGTGCTCGGTGATGCTCGGCAAAGCCGGCTAATCTTTTCCTTTCTTTTTCTTTCCCCCACCCTCCCTTTTTGGTCCTTTCCCTCCCTTTCTTCTTTACATCGACCATCTTTACATTTCTAAATGTAAAATAAAGAGACACACACGTAGGCAGACAGCGCAGCCCCGAGAGATACCAGCTCCCTTTTCCCCTTCCAACTCCCTGCCATTTGCTACTGCCCCTATTTCATTACCAATTTTAATTTGCCTCTAATTAAATCCTGTGTATTTTTCCGACTCACTTGCTAATCCATGAGGGAGGCAGGAGGCTGGAGTGGAATCTCTCCGAGCTATAATTACAAAGGGCCTAATCACGCCGGGGCTCTGCCTTTGAATAAATTTCCTTGCATTAAGGTTCTCAGATTCTCTGCCTTGCAAATGAGAATGACCCCAATTTCAGGAAGTTGGCCTCGGAGGGTTTTTTTTTATTTTTTTATTTTTTTTTTATTTCGAGTCCTGATTCGTGATGAGAGACTAATTCGTTACGCTAAAACATTAACAGCAATTTAAAAGGTCGAACGGGGGCTGTATAAACAAAGGAGCTGGCCAACACAACAAGGCGAAAGGAGACACAAGGACTAAACCCCCCCTGCGCTGGGAAGTGTTCGAGTTCCCAGAAACTCATCAAATCGCACTGTCCCCCCTTTTGCTTTTTAATTTAAGGCCAAAACCAAACAAAGCTGGGCTCCTTCCCTCATCATCCATCCATCCATCCATCCATCCATCCCTCCATCCCTCCACCCACCCACCCTCCAGCGCCGCCCTGTGCCCGCCGAGCAGCCCCGGCCGTGCCATCGCACCCGGCGTCGCCGTGGTGGCCCCGCCAAGGGCCGTGCTGCGCGGTGGCGGCAGCGGGGACGGGCAGGCTCCTGCTCCTCCCGCTGTTGGGCAGAGCCGGCCCGAAGGGGGAACTTGGCAAGCGGCTGCCCTGCTCCCAGGAGCCGGTTCCTGGGGAAGAAGATTTGGGCACAGTCGGTGCTGACATGGTTTTTTGGGGAAACCGGGAACCCCTGTCCTACTCCTTGAGTGGTGCTCAGCGTGGTGCAGAGCCGGGTCCCCAGGCGCCAGCCCGGTGCCATCGCCACTCTCTCCCAAAGGGATATGCTCCATCTGGGACATGCCCTGCCCCGGGGGCCGAGGCATCCCTTCTCCTCAGACCCTGTGCTGGCATCACCCGGAGAGGAGGGCACGGCCGCACTCAGCACCGCGCACACGGATGTCCTGGGGAGCTGGAAATCTGATGGGGACCCCAGACACCACTGTGCTCCCTGGCCAACATTGGAGCAGGATGAGCCCCCAGCTCCTGCTCTGTCCTTGCACCATCTCTGCAAATACCCCGCTCCCTGCCCACGCCCGGGGGTCCACAGTCTGGCCGGGGCCGGGTCCTGCCACTGCCCTTGAACCCCTGTGTCCGCTGGCGAGCAAACACAGGACTTCCTCCTCGCACCGGGGCCGGATCCTGCCCCGTGCTCCTCTTCCTCCTTCCTGTGCACGCAGGGGACTCCTCGTCTGAACAAAGCCCTGATTAAAGGCAAGAAGCGTGGCAAAGCCGAAACCCTTCCCGCGCACCGAGACGCAGCCCCGGCCCGGCAGCGCCCACGTCCCCCCTCTTCCCCCCGTGACACCCCCCCTGCTTCCAGGCTCCGGCGGGTATGTGTGTGCAAAGATAAAATAAATCCTGGCACTGGGCAGGATGCGACTCAGCATCACCAGAGCCTGGGATGCTCCGCCACCGGTGCTGGGTGTTGGGCAGGGTGCTGGCAGGGTGCTAGCCCCAGGACACGGAGGAGGTGCCAGGCAAGACCCCCAACGTGGGAATCCTCCCGCCTGGCGCAGGGGGTCCCTGCCGCATCCTAACGTGGCTTTTGTATTTCGACAGAGTATTTGCTCAGTGCCAGACCTGGCTGCTCTGTTTGCTTCTCATCTTTGTCTTTTCTAATGATGTTTGCTTTACGCCCCCGGCCCCGCTCCCCGTGCTGTGCCGGGGGTCTCCCTGTGGGCCCCCACACTGTACCACGGCTCTGCCCCACCGTGGGGACGGGGTGCCCACCTCGGCCCCCAGCACCCCTGCCCCATCCTGGGGGGCAGCTGAGGCAGGAGGCGAGGGAGAAGCCGCAGCAGAAATGGTGGTTTTCTGAAAAGCGGAAATTATTTTTTCCTGCGTATCCCCCTCCTTCAAAAGAAGCCTGGCCTTGGATGCTGAAAGTTGTGAAGGGAACCATCCCTCGCAGCTCTTTTTAATTCTCTGCCATCCCCTTTGGTCATGGAACAGGAAAAAATAAAGAGCAGCAAAAAGGGAACCAGAAAGGCTGGGGGATGCCCCGCGCCAAGACATCAGCTCTGCCCTTGGGTAACATGGGATGTCAGGGAGTCGCAATGAAAAAAACCCAAATCATTTTTTCCTTTCAGCTAGCAAAAGGGCAGGAAAAATGCATTTTCCGCTGCCATTATCTCATTCCACAGACGGGGAAACTGAGGCACGGAGCAGGTGAGGTGCTGCCCCGGACAGCCCCTGCTCTGCCCCGGATGGCGAGACACCGTGCTGGGAGCAGCGACGGCCGCACTGGGCTCTCTGCCCCAACACCCCCCTCACTTCCCAAAGTGCCCCCACTTCTCCCCAAACCCGGGGGTGTCCCCACGGGCCTGGCTGGGGCAGCGGTGGCGGCCGGCGATGCTCCCCGCGCCGCGCAGCGCCGGCTTGCAGTGCTGCATGCGTGCCGTGAGGGGGACTCCAGACTGACGCAGGGCTGCGGCCAGCACCAACACCGGCCCAGGACCCTCTGACCGCTCCTGTCCTGCTCCTTCCCACCGCCCTCCTCCCCGCTCGGCACACAGGGATGTTCGGGATGGGCCGTGCCGAAGCCAGGGGCCACCCATAGCACTCCGGTGCCAAAACACCCGTAATTCACCCAAAGTTTGCTACAGAGAAGCAAACCCCTGCTGCGGTCAGCTCCGACCTGCAGCAGCAATGCACGGGGGCTCCAGAATAACCGAGTCCCCCTTAACCCTTTCACAATGCACCATATCTCAATTGCACCTCACTTTTCTCTTTTTTTTTTTTTAAAGTGTTAAGTCTCCCTCTACCACTTTGCTGCCTGTTGCCCTGAGCAGAAGGGAGCGTCCCAGTGAATACATCCAGCAGGAAACCATCAATAACTCCGTCCTAGCTGGGGAAGTAACTGCCCCTTCTCAGCACCGCACTGCTCCTCTGAGACACGTGTTCTCAGTTCGCTCAGATTTAGTGATTTCTACATAACCGAGGGGAGAGCAGCCCCAGCACCCACGTGCTGCCCCAAAATTCACACCCCTCAGCCCAGGCCAGTGACAAACGGCTCCTCAGTGCTAAAAATCTTTCAATACCTGCCCGTACAGCACCGTGCACGGGGTGGGGGGAATCGATGGGCCCCGGCACCCGCTTGGGGTCGGGCAGCGGAGCCGCAGGTGCTCCCGCTCGCCGCTGGTCCCCCCCCAGCCCCCACCGCTCTCCCTCCATCCCCACGGA
This sequence comes from Aramus guarauna, assembly GCA_013400195.1. NCBI lineage: Eukaryota > Metazoa > Chordata > Aves > Gruiformes > Aramidae > Aramus > Aramus guarauna. The sequence continues at coordinate 30,653 of VXBL01003098.1, forward strand.
CCAGCACCCGCATCCCTGGCCACTGCCGAGACCCGGTCGCCCACGTCTCGCAGCCCAGCTGCAGCACCTCCCGCTCGCAGCGTGCCACCCGCCCCCGGGTTATCATTAACCTTATTCGCTATTTCAAGTGTCTCGATCTCTCCTCTACCCTCCTCCCGGTGCCACGGCAGGCAGCTCCGCGCCAGCCCCAGCTCCGCAGAAAATCCCGGGTTTCTACAGCGCGGCCCTTTGCCGTATCCTGCTGCAGGGATGATGCACGCCCACAGACCAGGGATCCATTTTGGGGAGGAAAATGTGGGATTTATCCACAAAATCATTTCCTGCACCATCTCAGAGCTGTGCAATGAACTGGTCCTTTACCACAAGTGCCCATATAAGCTGAAGCATCTCCCGCAGCAGGCAGCCCCGGGTGGCTTGGGGCGAGCCGAGCAGGGCTGCTCTCACCTTCCAGGTGGCCGTGTTCCTCCGGAAGTAGGCAAACATCCGCGTGAACCAGTTATAGATTTCGTTCAACGTTAGCTGCCTGTCGGGGGTCTCCAGGATGGCCTGGGAAACCAGAGAGGGGACAAGAGCATCACCCAGGACGCCCCGGAGTGCTGACTGGGCTTGACCCCCATGCCGTGGCGAGGCACAAGGGACAGAAATGGGGGGTTCAGCAGTCGCGGGGCTCCCCCAGGACCCATAAAGCGGGGGAGAGCGCAGCTTTGCCCGAGGTGCCCAGTGGGCAGGTCTCGGGGTGCAGAGCTGAACCCCATGGCACGGGGAGCCACTCACCTGCCGGATGAGCGAGGCGTACGTGAAGGGCGGCCGGACATCCGCGTTTTTGTAAAACTCGTGATTCTGTGCAAGTTCTGGAGGGAGAAACAAGAAACAGCGGGGGCAGGGGGTGAAGGGATCCGCTTTGGGACCCGGCAGCCACGTGATGGAGGGTGCTGAGCCCCATCCCACAGCTCACCTGAAGATATTGGGGTGCAGAACTTCTCCGAGTTTCTCCTGCGGATGGGCCCCACGTTGTGTAAAGTGGAAGAGCTGATGACGGAGGGGCCCTGCCGCAGCGGGGTGATGGGCGCCGTGGCGGAGGTGGGGGGATGAGGTAAGCCGTCGGGGAACGTGTCGGAAGTGCTCTTGGAGAGGGTGGCACTGGAGACCAGGTTCAGCTGCACGGACAGGCGGGAGGGCGGGTGATGGGCACCGGTGTGGGGAAGGGAGGGGCTGGCAGAGCCCCCGGCACACCGGCAGCTCGGCAAGGCTGAGCCGGCTCACGCCGCAAAGCGGGAAGCCAAGGGCTGGCAGGGGGGAACGTGCTGGGCTTGGCAGGGATGGGATGCAACCGCGGGATGGGATGCAACCATGGGACGGGATGCAACCGCGGGAGGGGATGCAACTGCAGGAGAGGATGCGAGCACAGGACGGGATGCAACCGCGGGACGGGATGCATCCACCACACGTCCGAGCTGGCGGAGCAGCGCGACGCGCTGACACAGGCTGCTCTTCACTCCTGCTTGATGCCTCGCACCAGCACAAGGGACCAGGCTACGTGCACCAGAGCGTGGTCAGGGCTGACCACGTCCAGCCGGGCCGCGCAGGGCCGTGGTGACCACGCGCAGGGCAGGGAGGGGATGGCAGCCAGCGGCGAGGGGAAACGGGGGCAGAGGGGGTGGCTGCAGGGACGCAGAAGGGCAGGAGAGGACGCACGCTTACAGGTTGGCTGAAAGGCTTTGGCTCTGAAGGTCTCATGTGAAGATGGGCCATCATTGCTTGGAGACGCTCGCTCTCCTTTGCCAGCTGTGGGAGGCAAGAAGCAGAAGAGATGGTCGGGCAGTGCCGGCAGCCACCGCGGAGGTGCCCACGGCCCGGGGGAGCTGCCCTGAGCCCTGCCTGCCTGCAGGCAGCATCCGCCTGTGTCCCCACAGAGCCACCTCCTGCCTGACGCTGAGCCCTCCCGAGAGCCCCAGCGGGACCGTGGCTCCGCAGGGGTCTGTGGCATCTAGCACGGGGGGGGGGGACGGGGGCTGCTGCTGCTCCGGCCCTACATGTGCTGCCAGATGAAAAATCTATGATGAAACGGAGTCATTTCACGTGTCCTGGCCACCCACCGCAGCCCTCGCCCTCCTTCCCGGGCGCTCCGGTCCCCACGCCCGGGTACCAGCCGTCCCCTTCGCCCTGCTCCGGCCTCCGCTGTCCCCCGCTCACCAGCAGCTCCCTGTCCATCCATCCACCCATCCCTCTGTCCGTCCATCCATCCACCCATCCCTCTGTCCGTCCATCCATCCACCTGGACGCGCAACATCGCTTTAATTGTGCACGCCTGCCTGTTTACTCCCCGGAGTGCGGAGAAGGGTGAAATATTCACTGTGGCACCAGGAGAGATTTTGAGCCTGGCGGAGGCGATGGGATCTGACACCCGCTCTCTTCCCGTCACCTTCCCTTTCCACCGCGACCCCTCAAGCTCAGGGCTTGGCCACATCCCCTCGTGCCGTGGGCTCCCCACCAGCCAAGCCCCCTCCCCGGGCAGGCGCCGGAGCTGGGAGTTGGGCGAGGAAGGAGTTAAAGGCAGGAGCCGGAGCGGAGTTTGCTGCAAGTTTGGAGCAGCTCGGATGCTTTCGTGCTGTCGTGGTGCTCATTAGAGCTGACAGGTCTCCCCTCGTGATGCAGACACTCTCCGCCGGCACAGCGGGAGCTCCATGCTGAAAACTTTATAATTGGTAGCTCCGGTGGCAGGTTCTCCTCTCTGCACACGCAGCTTTCTGCTCGCCCTTCAGCTTTTTTTTTTTTTCCCCCTTCCTTTCCCTCCCCTCTTTAAGCCCCAGTAATTGCTTTCAACCTCTCGCTTTAGTGAGGGCTGGGGAGCAGGATGCGATCGCGGCTTTGCAGCCTCCCCACCCGGGAAGGTTTTGCTGCGTCCCCCCACCCCGCAGCCCCTGTTATTGTAACGCCGGGCGGAGGGTCCCGAGGCTGCCGCACATCCGGGCCCGCTGCCTCCCAGGGCCGGCATCCCCCATGATGATCCCCATCACTGCGCGCTGCGATGGGCACAAACCGCTGCGAGCTCCCGCCAGCCCCTGGCCAACTCGTGCCATCGGGGGTTGGTGAGCGACCCTCTGACAGACACCCCTGCCCCGTCCGTCCTGCCTCCTCGATGGCTTTCAAGTCCCAAGACAAAACCCCTCCGTTTCCTCCCATTTTTCTGCCCTCCCTTCTCTATTAACCAAATTACACACGGCACGTCGGGGAGTTGGAGACGCTGGGAAGGGCACTATTTAAAGAACTGATTTTCCAAAAATAGCACCCCAAAGACCATGCTCAGCCACCAAAATAAGTGGCCTGATTTCCAAAGAGCTCAGCAGCCCCACAGCTCTCACCACGGTGTACGGCTGGGCACGAGGGCTGGGGCACAGCTCAGGACCCGCCGGTGGGCACGCACCCCCTCAGGCAGCATGCATCCCCCTTCCAGGTCTGTGGCATCTCCTCGTACCCAACAGGGACACTGGGCAGAGGGACAGCTTGTCCCTTCCTCCAGCCCCATCACATTCCAGCAGGGATGCTCGTATTGGAGGGTGAACCAGTTTAAGGGTCCCCCAGGTCTCGATCTCCACCAGGATGTGGCCCAGGGCCACTGCTCCTATCTGGGAAAGACGCTTAAAACGAGCCCCCGGGGTGGCTGGTGATCTCACTACGGTCCCCGACCTCACTACTCCTCTCCCGCAGAGAGCGGCCAAGACACGGCCCACAGAGCTGGGAAGGAGACGGCTCTGTAAACCCTTGTCCTTCGCGGCCGGGGTAGCACCCACCTGTATTTCCAGCTGCTGTACCACTTGCATCTGGACTCGACACTGGGCCGTGCTTCGGTCATCAAGTGCATGTTCTGTATTGAGGTGTCTGGGGAGGAGAACACGGGGGTTTGTGCCTGGACGTGCCCAAAGTGCGGCCTCTCTGCTGGGGCCACACCTGGGATCAGCCCTGACCTGCAAACCGCCTGTACCGCAGCAACGCCCAGGGATGCTCTGACACTGCTGCCCAAAGCGTGATGAGCAGAAGGGAAACTGAGGCACGAAGGCAGCCAAACTGGGCCGTTCCTCTTCCAGAACCCGGGCTGGAGCGCAGCCGTAGACCACCAGCCCTGCCCGGGGCAGCCCTGCCGCGTTTAGGAGCAGCCACTGCTGATGGAAAGTCCTTGAGAAGGCTGCTGGCAGGAGGCGCCCGGGAGGACCTGAGGAGCAGGTTTCCAGGACAAAGGCGGCATTATGGAGATGTACTTACACCCTCTGAGGAAAGCCCCGAAGGCAGAAGGTGACATTTCCAGGGTGCTCCTCATCTTACCTCTTTCATGCCTTATGCTTATAAGGCACTTTATGTTTATAAAGCACTTTATGTTTATAAAGCACAAGGAGCTTTGGTCCTCGCTGCCCTCCCTCCTCGGGGAAGGGAAGCGCTCCTGGCAGAGGCAGGCAGCTGCGGAGCCAGGGATACCCCGGCATCGCCCCCAGACCCAGCAAAGTGGCAGCCTGGGGACGCACCCAGCCCCCGTGGCCAGGTCCTGTCCTTGCTGGGGTGGGCGCAAACCTGGGGGGTCCTCACCGGAGGAGCAAGACAGGTCAGAGGGGGGATGCTGGGCAGCAGGGGAAACCATGCCGGGGCCACCCCAGAACACCCCAAAAGGTGGCACTTGATGCCGGGAAACACATAGGTGTCCCAGGGCCACAGGCCAGCAGGACCAAGGACCAAGACTGAGCTATTTTTGCTGAGACATCCCAGGAGAAGGTGCCTCAGGAGGATCTACCCTCAGTCCGGATGCAGAAGATGGCAAGAGTCTCACCCGGCTGTTTGCAAGAGACTTCCAGCCCCAACTTGCACAAACAAGTTAGGTAACTGGGACCAGCTGCCAAGCCCGTCTGTGAGCAAACCCCGCCGGTGCCTCAGCCCCTCTCCCCGGGCTGCCGCTGGACCAAGGTGCCCACTCCTCTCCCCGCACGGCAGACCGAGGGCACAGCCGTTTCTCCAGGAAAAAGCTATCGAGAGCCTAGGCTGAGCTGAGTGGGAACGGAGACGTCCCCCACCAACCCGCCCCGGCTTTTATAAACCCCCACTCAAAGGATGTGCACCCTTTGCACCCCAGTGCTGCTCCGTGGAGGGGATGCTCAGAGCGGGCGCAAAGCCAGCGCTGGGGCTCAAAGCGAGGACCCCGCTGCAGCTGGGCTCGGCCTTTGGGAGCTGGGAGCTTGCCGTCTGTCTGTCCCACACACCAGCACACACTCACGATGGCACAGAGGGGACAGAAACACTTCATAGTCCTGTCAGGGCGGCTGCAAGCGTTAGGTGTGCCCAGGGGGGCAGGCGGTGGGTGCAGGGACCCTCCAGCCCCCACCGGCACAGCAAGGCTCTCCCGGCACCGCGACCCAGCCCCGGCCATCCCCTGCCAACCCCGGCTCCACCTTCCAAACTGGAGCTTGCTCATCTGCCCCGTGCCATGGAAACACGCCGGGAGAGGTGGGAAGAGGTGCCTTGTCTAGGTTCACCCCGTGAGTCAGAGGAAGGAGGACGCAGGAGCCTGACTCATTCACTCAAATGCCACCAGGCAACGCTTCCCCGGCCTCCCCTGGCTGCCTTCGCACCTCCTCCTCCTCCTCCGCAAGGCCTCTGCCCAGCTCCTGCCCTGGGAAGGAGACCGGCGCGGTCCGAGGGATGCTCCCACCCGAGCGGCCCCGAGCGCGCGGCAGCGGACAGGATCGGTTTGTAAAACCCCAAAGTCTCGCTGATGGAGACCGAAGCGTGCGCTGGTGCGTCTCGGCCGAGCAGACAGCCGGAGAGGCGGGGGGGAAGGAGCAAGCAAGCCCGTCAGTTCCTTCTGATGTCTTTGCTAAAAATCCCGGCTACAAAGAGATCTAATTGCAAATGAACTAATTAAGTAAACCTCTGACGAAGCGTGAAAACAATTTGTTTGACCCTGACGCTAGCAGAGGGCTCTTCGACAGCGGAGTTAATCAGTCAGCGCCGGAGCCCACAAGCGGTGTCAGCGGGCTGCCGCGCCGCCATCTGCTTCCTCCTCCCCCCCTCGCCCCCCAGGATGGGAGCTGCAAACTCCCCTCGCCTGCTGCCTGTTCCTGCCTGCTCCTGCCTGCTGCACTGGGTCTCTTCTCCTCCAGCAGCAATCTCTGGTGTTTTCTCCTTTTGCGTGGGGACCCCTCGGCCCTGGGCAGAGAGACTTTGGGGTGTCTGGACCCATTTCCAGGGTCTCCCCCTCCACCAGCCCCATGCTGTCCCAGCCCGAGAGCGCAGGCTCCCCCCTCCTCCAGGAAAACCTCCCCCAAAAAGGGGAGCACTTACTTGACAAACTGTCCCAAGTCCTCACAGAGGGTTTCGCAGCCGGGCCACTTGCACTCTCCGTGGCCGTAGAGCGGGTGGGAGCTGGGGGTCTCTTCATGGGAAGAGCTACAGGAGATGGAAAGGGACTGTCAGATGGGGCAGCCGTGACTCTCCGGTGTTCCCGTGCAACAGGGTCAGCCCTCGGGGACTCACAGGAGACTCCGCAGGGACGGCTCCCTGCCCTCCATGGGCACAGCAAAGCAGCAATAGGACTTGTTTATGGGGTGGGCAGAACCCCCCCCCGAGCCCTCCCAACCCTGTTGCCAGACCCCTGAGTGACAGACCCTGACCCATTCCACCTCTCCGGGGATAAAAAACCAAAGTGCCAGGGTCCAGCCCGGCTCTACCTGTCCCTTCTCGGCGTGTGCATGGTGCTCTGTCCATTGGGCAGAGGGTGATGGGAAATGGGAGGCGAGACCTTGGCGGCCGAAAACGAGGTAGAGTTGGAGGTGTTGGTCGTGAGGTCGAGACCTTCTTGCTTAATGCTGTCCTCGACGGGCTGGGCGGCTGTGACCTCCTTCCAGAGCTGCTGGAGGTCCGAGGGGCACACAGCTACGGCACGGGGAGAAAGTGTCTGCCGTCAGCGGGGAGACGAAGCAGCACCCACCGGCACCCACGCAGCAGATTTGCTTGGGATCCCGTGGGTTCCCTCCCTGCCTGGCGCAGCTTGGCTCCCCGAAGCCCAGCACGGACCGTGGCCTGGGAAATCATCACCCGGAACGGGGCACAGCCCTCCGTGCCGGCAGCCAGGGAGGACAGCCTGCATGGCCCCTTCGGGGAGCCCAAAACAAGCCGCCCGCAGCACCCGCAGTCGTCCCCTGGAGAGGAGGCGGCCCTGGCTCCCCGCACCCGGCACCTCCCTGCAAGAGGAAGCTGGGGGCCCAATCCTGCACACAACACGGCTCAAACTCTCCCAAGCCGCTCTGGCCATTAACACAATCAGGCCCCAAACGTTAGAGGGGTGCATTAGCAAAAGCAACGCCCCAGCTCCATCCCCAGCCCTCCCTCGCCCAGAGCAGGGAGAAGCTGCAGCCACAGCCCCCCCCCCACAACGCACCCCCTGCCCCGGGCAGGGGTCCTTACCTTGGGGCAGGGTCTGCAGGGGCACGGTGCCCTGTCCCGGCGGGAGGCTGACCAGCCCCTGGCGCTGCAGGTTTAACAGGTGCTGCTGCTGGAGCTGCTGCATCTGCAGGAGCTGCTGCTGGAAGGCCAGCTGCTTGTTCCCTAACGGCTGCCGGGAGACAAAAGGGAGAAATCAAAGCGCGTTACTTCCAGCCTTGCAGCAGAAGCCTGGCAGGGAAGGCAGGGGCCCGGCGGCTGCAGCGAGGGATGCCCGCGGCGGCGATACCGCGGCCGTGCATGCCTCCATCCTGCTGCCAGGCCGCTGTGCCCGCTCAGCTTGCGGCTGAGCCGGACGGAGGCTTTGATCTATCAGAAGAGGAGGGGAAAGAAAAGGAAAGGGGAAGGGAAAAATAAAGCACTGAAAGGAGAGGGAGCGAGCAGAGCTGGGGGCTTGCTCGGAGCAGAGACCCAGCTCTGCCTGTGAGAGGGGTGAACCTGCAAACCCGAGCCGCGGGGTATCACGCGGGGAGGCTCAGCCACAGGGAGAGCTCCTGTGGGCACCGAGCATCACTGAAAGAACAGGAGATCTCAGTACCCAAAAGGCGTCCTAAGACCGCCCAGATGCACAACACCCTCCTTTAAGCGGGAAAACGGTCCCCATTTGCCAAAAATGATCATTACAAGCCCCTTCCTGGTGGGGGGCAGAAAACAACTGCCCGCACGGGAGCAGGTCCCCAGCGCTCCCGGCCCCCGGGCACCAGCACCGGTGTCCCCACCTCAGCCATGAGCATCCCCCAGGAAGGTGACTCTCCCACCCGTCCCCAGGAGCCGGCCACGCTCTGACCAGCATAGCTGGCCCTAAACTAGTTAGGCAGGATGGGTCCCTGGGGAGGCACCAAGAAATCCATGAAAATTAACTGAAGGGGAGAGAATTCAATTAGGGATGGGGACAGGCAGCTGCTAATCCGAGCCGGCCATGAGAGGGGAGCTGCCCCCGGCCTGCCCGGCCTCATTAGCGGGGCAGGCGTCTCCGTAACCCCTTGAACCCCTCTGTTTGCACAGACGTTGTTTGCAGGTTGTGGGGCTGGCAGGCAGCGTGAGCCGGTTGTGTCGCACCGACCAGCCAAGCCCACGCTAAGGTGCTTCCCTTGATTTCGCTGCACTCACAAGCCGGGGGGGCACTTTGTAGCCCCATTGCTTGGCCCAAAAAGAAATATTTTCATGTCCATGTTCTTACTGATGAGCACAAGAACTTTGCAATAGGAAATCTCCTTGTTTTTTTTTTAATCTTCTGGCTGGGCCAGAGCATCGTGCGGATTCAGGGCCCCGGTGCCCTGGGGATCCCAGAGACCTGGCACAGCCCCATCCTCACTCTCTCGGTGATCCCTGAGGCTGCATCTCACCCTCGGCTCAGCAGGGAACAGCACAGACTCACCGGGGCAAACCCAGTTCACGACTTAGCTGGGACCCAGCACGTGCTGCTGTACCCGAGCAGCACCCTGTGCCCCGCGGGACACAGGCTGTCCCCCGCAGATGCTGCGGATGCTCGGCTCTGGCTTCGTGAGACAGCGGGCGAGGACGGGCTCCAGGCACTGCCCTGCAAAATCCCAGCAGTCGCGACGTAAGGCACAACTGCGAGTCCTGTCTGGGGCACAGAGAAAGTTTAAATCTGGTTTCTCAGCCTCAGAGGGATGTGTGAAGGCCTCCCTGTCCTGTCACCCCTTGGCCACGGCAGAATTGTGCCCCCAGAGTCAGGTCCAGAACTTCTCTGGCTTTGCCTCAGTCCTGCACCTCTGACACTTGAAGATAAAGGCATAAATCAAAGCAATTTCCGCTCAGCACAGAGAAATCCCTGCGTTCACCCTCGCTCCCAAGCAGGGTGCTGAGCCAGGAGGGCTTCAGGCCACAGGACCGCAGCAGTCAGCGGCCCCGTAGGACCCTGACGGGGGAAGAAGGCGAGACCAGGCTGGGAGCCCGAGGGCCTTAACAGAGGCAGCGCTGTCCCCCCAGGGTGTCCCCGTCTGGGTTAGACTCTGGAACCGGGATGGGACCAGCTTCTCCTCTTCCCGGCTCCGCCACCGCCCTCCCCGGGGGCCCGGGGGCAAGCCCGGGCTCCGCTCAAACACAGCCTCATTCACGGCACTTCCAGGCGGCAGAGCAGGAAGAAATCGGGAGCGGATGAAGTCATGAGGATCCCCGGGGCACGCTGCCTGCGCCTCCTCTCCCAGCTGGGCTCTCCCCACCCGGCCTCTCCGGAGCTGCAGCCGAAGTCCGAGCCCCCCAAACCCCGGGGGGACCGGGCAGCCCTGACCCCACGCGTGGCTCTGGCAGGGGCGACGCTGTCCGCATTGAACCTGCACCTTCACGTGCTTCCAATCCACGTGTGCGTCCTCCCGGCTCCACCAGACCGCAAACACAGGCACCAGCCCTGGGAACACAAGTGCCGGTGCCCGGCGGACGCACGAACGCCCAGGCTGAGCCAAACCAAGGACCGGTGCTCTCTAGGGAATCTGCTCGAGAGAGCAACCGCTGCACCGCTGAGCCAGCAACCTCCACCGGCTCAGAACCACCGAGTGTGACGAGCGAAGAGGTGCACCCACGCGCAGACCCACCCAACAGCACCCACCAGCCCGGGGGCTCCGAGTCAAGTTTGCCCTGGAAAAGGCAGGGTGGCGAGAGCCGGAATTTCAGCCCCCGCCTTATCAAAACGTCCCTCCCCAGCCATCACCCCACGAGCTCCGCTCAGCTCCTCTCCCTCGGCAAGCGCCAGCTGAGTCCCTCCCAAGGGGAACCCCAGCACCCGCCGGAGGAGCTTGCTTTGTGTTACGGCCGGATCCTGAGTTTGGCCCCCACACCCCCCCCCATCCCAGTCCCACCTCCCGTCCCAGCCCGGGGGCCCGGGGGCCGGGGCTTCGCCTGC
>VXBL01003098.1:41964-61577 GCA_013400195.1 Aramus guarauna
CCCCCGCTGGAAATTGGGGTCTCTGCACCCGGGTGCCGCTTGCAGCAGCTGGGCTCGGAAAGGCAAAGCTGCCAGGGAAAGAGCGGGACAGCAGACACCGGCTTCGCCGCCTCTGGCCACGAGGGCGAGGGGCTGCCTGGAGCCATCCCAGCCCTGCGCCGCAGCTCCTCGCTCCCCCCGCAGCTCCTCGCTCCCCCCGTGCCCAGGATGCTCTTGGGGCCTGGGGGTTCGCCCTTACACCCTAACGCAGGAAAATGCCCTGGGCTGGGCTGGGATGTGCTGCCGCTCAGCCCCGTCCCGGTGGGATGCACGGATCAGCTGTCTCGCTCGGCCCCTTCCTCGTGCCCCCCCCGCCACGGTGCAGCTCCTCGCAGACCACGGACGCAAAGCACCCCTCGCATCCTCTGGGACAGGATGCTGCCGACAGCCGCTTCCGACACGTTTCCATCCTCCACGCTCTCTCTTTTCCTGCTTTCCTCTTCCCTGCACCCGCCGGGGGACCTCCAGCCGCGCTGCTCCTCCTGGGGAGATCTGAGCTGCTCCTCCATGCGAGGCTGCTGCTACCTGCTCCTGGCGCGGCGGCGGCACAAAGCCGTTCCCACCTGCTGATCCCCCTCCGCGCTCGCAGACGAGCCGCTGACTTACAATTACACCAAGGCGAGTCCTTGAAATCAAGCAGAGCGAAAGCAGAAGGCGCTCGGTTTACAAACCTTGCAGCGGGGCCGTAATTAAATACCGCCGTGGATTTCCATGAAGGAGCCGCCGGCGGCCAAGAGCAGCTCTGCGGCGGCATCCCAGACACGCCAGCTATTCCCCGCGCCGTCGGGGGGAAGCAACGGCATTGCCGTTCCTGGCAGGCACGCGCTGCTGCCCCAAGCAAGCTTTATTAATAGCAGCTGCCCAAATTCATGGGGGTGAAGCCAACCCCAAAAAGCCCAGGTGGGGTTTTAGGGAGGGGAAACACTGTGGCATCCACTCGCGGGGACCCCCTCGCTGTTTTTTGGGGCCATGGGGTGCTGATGCTGGCGGGAGCTGGACACGCACCCCTTTAGCAGCATCTAACGTCCCTTCCTCCCCGCTGGCCACTCAGACTTTCCTAGTGGATAAATTTCTCATCTCCTCTGTACCATTTAATTAAAAGTTAACATGCGCTTTTTAAACCAGGAGCCCGCTAAGCAAGCCCTTTGTTAGAGCTTAATTATATCCCCGTTTGTTGCTGCAATATAACATCACCACGGCCAAGAGGAAAGTCCTTGAGGAAGCTCAGATTTATGCCTCCCCCGTTCCTAGAGCACAAGCAGCTACTCCAGCTCCCGGAGATGGCTCCGATAAAGCCTGACTCCGCGCACGCTGCGTAAATACGGCAACATCCCCCAATGAAAGCCCGGGTCAAAGTCTATTGAAGGCTCGAGTGGGTGCTGGCCTGACCCCGAGCCGCTCGAGCTGCCCTATTCCCCCAGCGCCGGGATGTGCTTTGCCATCAAACCCCTGCTGCAGCCGCCCCAACGCACGGTCTGGCCTTAAACGCTTTCCTCCTCAAAAGAAAGCTGAATCTGTAAGTGCTGAGAATTGATGAGTGTAAATCAGGGTGCTGGATTTCAGGGGGAAAGACTGCAACAAGCAGCCCCAGCACCCCATTCCCCTGCTTGCTACTGATGCTCAGCTGGGACAGGGACCGAGCGGCTCAGCTCCACATCCCTCTGCACCAGCAGCCTAAGGAAGGATGCTGAATAGCGAGGGCAGCGATGTCGGACGTACAGCAGCACGTGCAATGCAAAATACCCCCAATGCGGGACCATGTGCACCGATTTGGGAAAAGAGAGGGGGGCAAAAATACATAAGGAAAAGGAAGGGAGCAGTGCTGCCTGCCCGCTGGGGTCGACCCCCAGCCTCCGTGTGACCGGCACATCCCCAAAACTGAGCATTGCTGATACAGCCGCAACACCTCGGGAGTGCGTTACTACAGGAAAGGACAGCAAAACCTGTTATGTAAAGGGAGTTACACAAGATTGATGCAATCACAGCCGCATAAACACTTCTCCACCAGGCAACCACCTCCCCAGCAAAGGGCCCACCGCTGCCAGCCTGCTCCGGGGGGGTGACAGCATCCCCTGCCTGAGCATCTCCCATTGGAGAAGCCCCTTGCCGGCATCGCTGCGATTTCACGCAACGCTCGTGTTTTGCAGAACCGCCTTTCCTGGCAGCACAAGCCCTGGTTTGGGCTCCCACCTGGCCGGCCCTGCCTGCCTACTTGCCAGGGTGCTGCCGTGCCAGCTCACTCAGGACCAGGCTGCCCGAGCCGAGCCGTGCCAAGAGCCTGGCCAGGGCAGGAGCAGCTCATCAGGCAAGGGCTGAGCCGAGCCGCCTCTGCCCCCCACCACGAGGAGGATCTGTGGCCCCTGTGCCGGGGGGCACCGACCTGCCCCTCCTGCCAGGGAGGGTCTGTCGGCCCTGCCAGAGCTGCCTGCCCTCACCCGCTGACTTCACCGCTCCCCACACCCACCCCACAGTTTCGAGATGTGCCGACAAGGACGCGGCACTGAGAACGACGCGGCTCGGTGCACGTGCCAGATCGCAGATAGAGAGGAGGAGGAACTCCCAGCACCCAGACCAGCTGCCCCAGCACCGCCGGGAGCAGGATACCACCGTGTCCTGTCCCCGCTGGCTCCCAGCCGGCTGCCCTGGGTGCTGGGATTCACGCGCGCCTTGTTTTGTGCTGGTCCCCCTTTAATTCACTGCCAGATCTGATGGCCCAGAACCCATCTGCGTGAGCTCACCTCTTTGGGTTGCTGCTTTCCGGCTTGCTGCTGTGTCAATAGCTGCAGGTGAAGCTGCTCCTGTTGCTTCTTGTAGTATTCCTGCAACTGGGAGGGAAGGAGGCAGGGATGGGACAGGAGAGAGCAGCCCGGATTAGCAGCAGAAACACCCTGCTCACGTCTCCCTGCCCGGTGCTACCCCGTGCCCAGCACCCGGCTTTGCCGCAGCCGTGCCGGCTCCTGGCACCGCACCAGGGCAGGCTCTTGGCTGCAGGTGAAGAGGAAAAGCACCGGCTGCAGGAGTCACGGCTGCAGGAGACACCTCGGGCACCCGGGTGCTCCTAAGGGCTCTGGATCCGCGCAGCGAGTAAAAACCCCCAGATGCCACCAGTGTCAAACCTGCACGTTTTCTAAGGCCGACCGGTTGCCCTGGCTTTCTGCCAGCTGCCAGACCGGGAGCCTCCGCCTTGCCGGGCCCCGTGGAGGAGGGTCACAACCCCTCCCGGCTCAGCGATTCCTGTCTATCCCAGGGATTTTGCAGCTGTCCTGGTGGGGGCTGTTCAATGGGGGGATAGGAAATACCAGGAGGTGGGCGAACCCCTTCAGAGAAGGGCACCCAGGCACATAACTCAGTGCTTCAGCAGTGGAGAAACCCCATTTTTTGAGTGGTGGGACCCCAAAACACCCTTGGCAAGCATCGTGAGAGCTGGGGGGGGCTAGGAAGGGGCTGGGAGCAGCCGTGGTCCCTGGCCTGGGAGGTGCAACCCCACGAGCTCTGGGGGCTCAGACCTGCATCCCCCCTCATGGGCACCACGGGAAGGCGCAGGCAACCCGGCTCCTCGCAGCACCGTGGTTAAAACAGAGGGTTTTACTGGGCCAGTAAAACAGAGAAAAACACCCTAGCCCCCCGATGAGCCAACAAAGAGGGTCCCAGTCCACAGAAGGCAGCACCAGGACCTGCCGGCGTTGACGCCAGCTCTCGCCCTGGCCCCTAAATAAACTGTTGGTGATGGATTTGCCGCGCGCAGGAGGGGCCGGAGGCACAGGGAGGTCAGCGAGACCCGGCAGCCCCCTCCCACCCGGCCCGTACCCCCGCGCAGGGGCGACGGCGGCGGCTCAGGAATGCCCCTTTGGATGCCGGGAAGCCTTTATCAGCTCGGGGCTGACAGTGCTGACAGCAGCAACTTTGCTTTTTCTGCCGGCGAACAGGTTTGGAGAGCCTGGGTGTTTACCCAAAAGCCAATCAAAGCCAGGGCTCTGCACCATGGTCGAGCACGGCTGCGGGAACATTGGGTCAGGGGTGAGAGGTGTGATGTTTGGTTTTCTTCTGGTGGAGAATGCGAGCTATTCCGGCCTGGGTTGTTTAATTTGCAGTCAAACGTGTTTCTTTATCCGGCTCCAAAGAGGCTTGGAGAAGGACCCACCCAGGGTAGTGTTTACCCTTTGTTCTTTCCCTGGGGCCAACCTTGAATCCTTATCAGCCTGTTTGGAGTAAACAGGTACTGGAGGCAGGAGGAAGGGTGTGGAGGATGCTTGTGGGATTTCTCCTTCTTTCCCTCCCGCCGGCGGGAGGTGTTTACTCAAGCAGACCTGTTTTGTTTCGGAGTTGAGGTTTGGGTTTTTTTGTTTTTTTTTTTTTTTTTCTTCTCCTTTTTCTTCCCTCCCTGTTCATTTTACATTTGATGGAGCGCTCCGGAAAAGCCAAACGGGGCCGTGAGAAACAAACCCACGCGCTCAGGTCTGGAGCCAGACCCAGGCACCTGCCCCAAAGCCCAGGCAGCGGTCGCAGGGGCTCTGCCCGGGGTCCACCGAGCCAAGAGCATCCACCCGGGCACCCGTCTCTCCCCACAAGCCAGCCAGCCCCAAACCAGCCCTTGTGCAGGAGCTTTCTGGGCTTTTGAGACCCTGACTCAGGGTGGCAGCATCCAGCTTTTCATCCCTTGGTGCTGGATGTGCTGGGAATCCCCAAAGAAATATGAGGAGACCGCAGGAGCTGGGGGAGGAAAGGACCCATCTGCCTGCCCCCGATGAGCTCCAGCATTCATGAGCACCAGTGGGAAATGGCTTGGCCGGATCCAGCCCGCGCACGGCCAGCCCAGGACCAGCGTTACCTGTTGCAGCATTATCGCCTGCTGCTGCTGCAGGAGGGCCTGGAGCTGGGGCGGCGAGAGGATCTGCTGCATTTGCTGCGGCGTGATCATCTGCGGGGACATCATGGCCACGGACACGGGGACCTGCGGAGAGGAAGGACACGTCACCACTCCCAATTCCAGCCCTGGAAAACCCTCCCCAAATGCCAACAGCCTGCGGGTGCCTCCCACCCCCCAGGGCACGCTCCGTGCCCCTCATTCCTGCATCACCTTCCATGAAGCCCTTGGCCACCACAGCCCGTCCCGGTGCTGGGGACATGGCGACGGCAGGGAGATGCCCCGCGGTGCAACCGGCACTGGGGCGAAGCTTCCTAAACGACGAGCTCCCTCCCCCCGAGGGCAGGACACTCTCTGCCCGTAGGGTTGTCGTCTTTAAACACAATTTAGCTGGGGGAATCAGGCATCCGGAGGGCACACGGGCAGCCAGCTCCAAACCGCGGCTCCCTCCCTTCCCGCGAGCGCAGGAAAGGTGTCGGGCACCGCTGCTTCCCTCAGGGTCCCGGAGGATACAGGGAAGAGGGAAACACCAAGGGAAGCGGAGAAGATACCGATCACCCACATAACTTTGCAAAGCAGAGCACGGAGGAAGAGGTTACCCGGTTTTCTATAGACACATCAAAGCTTTACCTCCAGTTGACACCAGTAACTCATGTAATTACCATCCCAAGTGGAGGGAGGACCAAGAGAACCTGCCAACCCCTGCCTTTGGTTATCATAACACGGGTCCACACCCCCACGGCAAAGCGCCCGAGAGCTGGGGAAGGTGTCGGTGATGGATCCCAGCCCCACCAGTCCTGCTCAGGTGGAGCAACGCTGTCTTCCCAACCACGGCCATCAAGAGCTGCCTTGTCCCAGCCCTCTGCTGATCCCACCAGCCCAAAGCCCTCCCCAAGGCCCTGGGCAGGGTTATGGCTCTGCTGTAATTTAATAACCCTTCCTGGATGCTCCCTTTTCCCAGGAAAGCAGATGACCGCTACTGGTCGGGAGCAGGAGAGCCGGTGAGCTCCTGCCCACCCCTGCCCGGCAGCCTCCGGCTCTCGGAGGGGACCCTGGGAGAGGCAACTCCTCAGCGCGCGGGATGTAGCAGAGCCCGAGCCAGGTCCCTGTGCAAGCCAAGGACCCAGGTTTGATCCCAAGGAGACAACTTGTCACTCCCAAGTCTTGGGACCACAGAGACCAAGGGACAGAGAAACAAAGCAACGGGCTTCGCATCACCCAGCAAAGTCCAAACGAGAGCCCGATACGCGCCGGCCCCTCCTGCCCAGGACCCTGAGCGATGCCTGGGCTCCTGGTCTGGACCTGCTGCCCACCCTGGGGGCTGCCTCCCCCCTCCAGCCATCCCAACAGGGCACGGAGCGGGATGGAAGCCCAGGGCGGCCCCGGGCAGTCCCCCCCGCCCGTGGCAGGAGTCCGGCCGGGCTGGAGCACGCTGACCTTCAAGGGAGATTGCGAAGGCTTATCTGTTTACTCAGGCATTTTGCTGGAGGGAGGCATCGCAAGTTCCATTTGTCGCCAGCAATCCCCCCCCCCTCCCCCCCCCCCTCCCTTTGTGTCACAGTTATTGATTAATTGCTGCATGTTCACACCCAAGGGCTGCTGCTGGGGTGCCTGCAACTGCACGGGCTCGGCTGGCGGCGGGGGGCTCCGGAGGATGCAGGAGCATCCCCAGCAAAGAGCTGCAAAGCCCCGGAGGGCTCCGGCACCCGCCGACGCCTGGCGGAGAGCCCCGAGCATCCCCTGCGGCCCCGGCGCGGCGAAGAGCTGCTTGGGCGGTCAGGTGCGCACAGACAGCTGTGCAAAGCCCTCGGCGCACATCTGGGAAGGAGGGAAGCTCGCGAGGATGGCAGGACGAGAGCGAGCGGGGTGCGCACCCGCTTGCTGGGAGCTAAGCATCCTGCTAATTTCCCTTTGCCAATTCATCAGCCGGCAACGTGCTCGGAATGAGAGCCCCTAATTAATTGCTCATCCGCATCCCCCATCCGGGCGGCCTCCCCGCCCCCACCGCCGCTGTGGCCTCTCGTACACGTTTGCTGGCATTTTCAAATCGGAGGCATCCTAATTACCGGAGAGTTATAACACCTTCCATTTCTCGCCCAGCGGACTGACACCCTGTCAAGAGCAAAGAGAATTGCCAGAGGTTTTGACAACACTAATTGCCCCTATAATCTAAAAACACAAAGGAGAGGCGATTAGTCGAGAGGGCCCCAGCTCTCGATCCGACACGAGGTTTTCACAATGTTACAAGAAAACAAAAGCGACGCTTTTTAGAGTTTGATGGCTGCTAACAAAAGCAGAATTATATTTTCATACAACCTTTGTCTGCATTAAATGGCTTTTTCTTCCACACTCGGATGCGGAGCTGACACGGGGAAATGGCGGCGGCTTCGCGAGGGGCTGAGGTGTGAACGGGGCGAATCGGTGCCGGCTCTTGCAAGGGGCACCCGGGGCTTCGCCGCCTGCCCGAGCCCCGATGGACGCCAAAGCTGCACAAAGAACTTCCACCCAGTGTGAAAAACATCTCCCTCACGGCTAAGGTTTCCAGGGAGGGCAGGAACTTTCTTTAGTAAAAGGGGAAATTCCCACACGCAGCGAGTTTCGCTCCCGCTGCGGCCATTCATCACGCGTGCCGGGGCGGCTGCGGCGCTGCCGCCAGCGACTGGCTCGACGTCGGCACGGGGCAGCAAACCGCAGCGTCGCGGTTCTCAGCCCAGGGCTCCGGTGACAGCCCCAGCCGCCTCTGTCGGGGACGGTGACAGCTGCTGCCCCGGCAAAACGAGATGGGGACGGAAACGTCCACCCCCGGCTCGGCCGAGAGCCCTGCGGGGACACGCGCCGGCAGCTGATCTGCTAACGGGGAGGGGGACGGCACGGTGCAGCCCCCCGGGACACGGTGCAGCCCCCCGGGACACGGTGCAGCCCCCCGGGACACGGTGCAGCCCCTTCACCTGCAGCCACGGCACTCAGGGACCACGGCGTGTGAGCTTCCCCGTGGCAGGGCACGAGGCCAGCCTGGCACCCCCAGATAACCGGGTGGGCTGCGGGCAACGGTCACCTCAAGAGCTCGGACGCAGGCGGCCAACCCCACAAGTGAGAGCCAAAGGGCGAGAGCAGCGCGGCGGGGGTGCAAGGGGGTACTGAGCCACCCCCCCGGCCCCTCTCCCTCCGTCACCCGGCAGCAAAGTCCCTCCCCAGGCACCAGAGCAGCCGGGGACCGTCCTCGCACGTGGCGGTGGCACCAGCACCCGGCAAATCCCTCGGGAAGCAGGTCCCAGCAGCCAGCCCCCGCGGCAGCGGCTGGTCCCCGGCCGGCGCGTCACGAGCTGGCATCTGCCAGACACCGACTCGGGAAGGGTTTGACTCACGCCTTGGCCGGCTGCCACTCCGCAAAACTGCTTACTAACAGCTCCGGCTGCCTCCCAGAACGCCCCGGCGCTGCGGCTCCGACCGGCGAGCGGGATCTCGAGGGGGTGACTTTCCAGGTGGTCCCGGTCGTAATCCCTCCGTGCCAGAGGATGGGGTGGATGCGGATCATCAGGCAGCGGGTGGAAAACGAGACGGGTATCACAGGGGAAACTCGGCGCTTGGCGTAAGCACGGAGCAACTCTGCCAAAGCCGGCTGAGTGAAACAGGATTTGGCCGGGTGTAACGCAGCAGGATAGGGGAGCAATGCTTTTATTGAAATTTTTCTTAGGTTTTTTTTTTTTCTTTTTTACGGGAAGCAGATTGCAACTCCCAGCCACGAGGCAGAGCAGGGAAAGCCACAGCCCAACAGCCGGTCTTGGCTCGCGGCGTGGCGGGGCTGCCATCAGAGGGACGGCCGGCCTCGTGACCTCGTGACAGCCGGCTTGGCACAGCGCGGGACCCGGGACATCCCCCATCAGCCCGGAGGGTGTGAGCAAGCCCATGGTTTGCTCAGCCTCAAAGCATCCCTGCACTGACCTTCACCTCCCAGCCACGCAGTCACCCATGCCGGGAGGTTGCCGCAGGAGCCGCCGCGTCCCGGGGGAGCTGGGGGGAGCACATTGCCACCGCTACGGAAAGGAGCATCTCCAGGTCCACACCGAAAACTACACGTCCAAGCTCCCACGCCAGGGCAGGCGCGGCCCAGACCTTGTCCACCCCCTCCCCACTGACCTGGGGGGACCCTGGGGATGCCGGGAGGAGCAAAGCTCTCCCCGCCGCGGGCGCACGCCAGCTACCTGGGGTGTTCAACGCTTCCTGCAGAGCCCACGGCGCTGCACATCCTTGTCTCCGATCTAATCTTGGGTTTTAACTCCCAATTAGAAACAACAGCAAACATGTTTGTGCTCTTTTTCTTTTTTTTTTAAACACCCCTTTCAATTCCAAGACCAACAGAAACGAACTGAGGAGGCTGGCAAGGGAGGCCAGGAGCTGGGAGTAGGAGGGGAGAAGCAATCATCACCAAGAGCAGCTTCAGGTCTGCTCTTCTCAGGGGCAGGGGATGAGCAAATTCCCCCCGAGCACCCACTTCCTGCTGCTGCAGCTGGCGGGGAGCAAACCTTTCATTCTGAATCCAGCCAAAACGCACAGGCGCATCCACGGGTCCTGTCCTGCACTCAGCATCCCCGGCCGAGCTCTGAGATTCACCTGCCTCAGACCATCTGCAAGAGCTTCCAACGCCCAGGACCAGGCAGCGATGCTGCTCCCACCACGTAACCCCCGTCACGGTTACACGTACCTTGACGGGTGGCACAGAGCCACCCAAACACAGCCCAGCCTCCACCCGCCCTCAGCACACACCACGCCTGGACCTCACCAAGATGGGACAGAGACCAAAACCTACCCGGGGTCAGAGAGACCAAGCCCAGATCTGCAAGGCAGCTCCAGCTCCATGTGCTAGGCTGGGTTTTGAGGGCACGGGGTTATTTCATGAATACTTTGAACAGCCTTAGCACCAAAGGAGTAATTGCCCTGGGTGGGGGGGGGTGAGCGGGCGAGTGGGTGCTGGCGTAGCTGCGTGGAGGACAACCAGCCTCTGATGTTCAGTTGCGTGCAAAGAAAAGGAGGAATCAATCCCCTGCGTGTTCAACCCGACGTGCATCCTCGTTAGCACAGCCGCCCCGCCAGGGAGGCACTAATCACGCATAATTGGGCTGCGAGTTGCTAAAAGTTGAAAGGGAGCTGGCTGGGGGATGCTCTCGGCAGAGGCTACGGCACGCTGGAGCGCTCGCTGCCGGGCGGCCCCTTCCCTGGCACCGTCCTGCCACGGCTTGGGGTGAGCTGCTGCCCCCGCGCACCCCCCAGGCAGGACCCCCCGGGACCACATCTCCTCCACGGGCACGGCATGCCGGCACAGCTCGGCACACCGATGAAGTCTGCGGGGGCTGAAGTGACTCCTTTGCTCCCCCGTTAATCCCAAACGCCGTCGCTGCCATCACGGTGGTGGGGATGGCGGAGCGGGCTGGGCTACGGGCTGGCAGAGCCAGGGGCTCCGGGAAGGAGGAGGGGGAGCGGCGGCGGGGAGCAGGGACGGACGGACGGACGGCAGTGCTGCGAGTTCAGATGGAAAAATCTAGCACCGCGCAAACCGAGACGGACGGGCTGCTGTATTTTTTCCTGGAGAGGGAACGCAGAAGGGCTGGTATTGATCTGTCTTCATTACCCATTTCACTCAAGTTTCAAATCAACAAAATACACTTTTCCGCTCTGCTGCCCTCCCCGCCGCAGCAGACAAAAGAAAAGCAATTTCCCGCAGTTTGCTCCAAACTCCTCTCCCCTTCCCTCAGCGCCCTTCAGCCCCTCTCCCATTTCAGAGGCTTTTTAACCTCAGCAAGTTGCTCCCGCCGGAGGCTGGGAAACCCCTGGCTCGAGGCCTGAGCTGGGGAAGGGACCCCAAAAGGGCACCCCACGATTCACCGGTGCCTCCAAGCCAGAAATGCAGGGTGCTGCCTTTCCAAACACGCTCCGGCACCTGGTGCCATGGGCTTTACGGGATGCCGGCAGGATCTCCCCATGCCGGCAGGATCCCTGGGGGGATCTGCTGATCCCAACCGGCCTCGCGCAGGAGAGGAGCACCCTGCAGACCGTCTGCAGCAGAAGTCCTCAAATGCAACACTTTGTCAGCATCCTCCAAGTTTCTAACAGTTTTAAAGTTGTAAAGAAATAAAACCATTGCAAAATGTTTCAGGGTGGGGTTTTTTGCCATTTTTTGAAAGATGCAGCTGTAATTCGAGTGCCAGCTGTGAGGCTCTCCATGCACACCTCCAGGCATCTGGGGGGAGAGGAGGTTCAGGCTCCAAAAAAATCCCTATGGAGCCCAGCAGCTCCTTGTTTGTTTTTAAGAGCACGCTGTCGCCGGCTGTCGTTAATATTCCTGCTGGCTTGGTGCCCCATAAACGTCCCGGCCCCATCGGCAAGGTGGCAGGGAGCTGCTCGCTGCAAAGGCAAGCGCCCGGTGTCGGCAAGCACCGGAACCTGCGGCACCGCTGGGTGTTGGGTGCTGGGGCTCCCGCTCTCTCTGCCGACACTGGGACCCTCCTGCCCGCTGGGACGGGGGGCTGGGAGCCGACCGGCAGCGAGCTGAGGGGAGGCCACTGAACCAGCTTCTCCCCAAAACGCCCAAATGATGTGGAAATCCAGCTCTGGCTGCATCTCTGCAGGCAAAGCCGGTGGGAGTCTGGGCCGGCACACCCAGGGCACCCCGGTTCCCAAACGTCGCGATGAGCCCCTCCCGGTCCCGCCGCGCTCCCCCTTCCCCCCCCAGCCAGGGGCTGCGGCGCTGGGACCCAGCCTCCCTCCTCCTCCAGCCGTCCTGGCCAGTCTCATCCACACCGCCCTGCCGTTAGATAAACTTCCTTTCAAAGGAGTCTGCTTAATCCTCTATCTCCCCTCGGTCAGATCCCGCTCCAGCTGCCGGCCGGGCTGGCGGGGCGGGGGGAGAGGAAGAGGCCGGTCGCTGCTGAGTTATGAGCTATTTCTGACTCACGTCTACAACTTTCACAAGTCCTTTTGCAACACAGAAAGGGAGGAGGGGAGAGGAAGGCAGATCCAGCTCACTCCAGCAAAGCCGTCGGCCAGATGGGCAGGGAGGGGAGGCGAGAGCAAGCGGCAGAGACGGGCGCAACGGGATGTTAAGCGAGCGCAGCGCGAGCGCATCGCAGCCCGGGGAAAGCGGCGGAGAGAGCAGCGAGGGACGGGCAGGAGAAGCGCGGGCAGGAGAAGCGCGGGCAGGAGAAGCGCGGGCAGGAGAAGCGCGGGCAGGAGAAGCGCGGGCAGGAGAAGCGCGGGCAGGAGAAGCGCGGGCAGGAGAAGCGCATCCACGGAGCAGAGCGAGGCACCGGTTACCGGAACCTGACTTCACCCTCGCTGCCTTTGTCCTTCGCAGACATTTTCCATGCAGTGACTGCATTTCCTTCCTGCGAGCACCACTGGAAAAAGCCGCCTGTTTGTGCCGCAGAAGCCCTGACTAATTCCCACTGCTTGTACCCGGCTGCTGCTTCCCAACCTGGGGAGCGGCCGGGGGGCTCCGGGCTCCCCCGGTCCCCACAAGCCCCCCCCCGGCACTGCCCTTGCTGCCGGTCGAGGCTCAGCCGTGCCGGGCCACGTGGCTCGCCAAGCCGGGACAGGAGCCGGCGACGGCCCGTCCCAGCCCCGGCACTCGCCGCCCTCCCGTGCCGGCTCAGCCTGGCATAGGCAGGACCTCCAGCTCTGAGAGCGCTTGTGCTAATTACTTTCCTTTGTTAATTAAACCCACGTGGCTCTAATAAGGTAACCTGCTGTTCTCCGATAAATTTAATTAGCCTGAAGGGAGAGCCCCTCCGCACAGCTATTTAAATTGTCACTTCCCATCGCTTGGGCTTTGCTTCTTTCTGCCTCCCCCTCTCTCCAGGTTCACACCCCTCTCCTGCCCCTCTCCTTTGGCCGTGGAGGGCAGCAGACAGGAGGTTCCCCCATCCCCTATGGGAGCAGGATGCCATCCGAGGGTGCTGTGCCCAGCCAAAGCCCCATTTTCCTGCCAGTGCCACAAACCCCCCAGCCCAGATGGGCCTTCGTCCCGTCCCAGTGGCTGTCCCACGCTGGAGGACCTGCCCTGGCTCCAGCCCCAAAGGACCGTCCCTTACCCAGCCCCTGCACCCCACTCACAGCACCTGGCATCAATCTTGGGGTGCCCTGACACTCAGGAACCCTGCACCTCCCCATCCAAAATGCTGTCCCAGGGAACGGCGGCACACAGCGACCTTCCGTCCCTGGTCCTTACCCCTCCTGGAGCCAGCCCCTCCCTCACATCACCCTTTCCCAAACCCCAAGAGGTTTACAGGGCATTTAACTCTTTGTGGGCTCCTGGGGTGCTTCAGCCACCCCAAAGACGGAGGTGACGTGTCTGCGCGTGCACCTTCCCACAGCACCAGTTTGCAGCCGAGCCCTTCCTGAAAAGGGGGTGACGGACTCACACTCACACACACACGTCTCGGGGCTCACCTGCACCGCCGGCTGCTTGCCCTCATTGCTGCTGGGGGAGCTCAGCCCCGTGGCCTGCTGCAGCAGGAACTGGCGTGCCACCTGGAGAGCCTGCAAAAGAGACACAGCGGGGTGGGCGGGAGGAAGGGTGCCCCTCTTCCTCCTCCGGGCACGCTCCCCTCCAGCTCCCCAGAGCAGCGCCCAGACGCGGGGCCGGCCGGACTGCTTCTCTGTGGGTTTGATTCACGGGGTGCGAGCGATGCACGAGGGGGGCAGCGCTCCCCGACACTCCCCACGCGCTCTCTCCTGCCGCACCAGTACGACCAGTACATCCCACTGCAGACCACCGCTCTCCCTACCCCGCCAAGGGCCACGGGGACCTGGGGGCAATCCTATCTCCTCCCACCCCTGCCCCATCTCCAGCAAGTCACCAGCATCTTCGTGGCTCTGGCTGGTTTTCACGAGGGTCGTCCCCAGCCTCCCCCCGCCCCGGCGCAGGCGTCCCCTGGCCCGGCACAACCAGCACCCGACCCAAGGGCCGGCTCCCGGCTGATTTATTCCACCCTTGCACGTAGCCACTGCTGCATTTCTGCTGCAGCCAACGTCCCTCATGTCTAAAGCTCCCATGTATATTTAATTTTACATCTGATTGTCACGCCGGAGCACCAAAAAGTCCCTGTCACCAGCCAGGCTCCGGTCAGGCCAAGCGCAGGATTACACCCTACATTAATAATCCATGCGCACGTCTGCACAGAGTTTACAGCGATGCAGGAGTTTAGTAACTCGCACAAGTGACCAAGATGAAACCTGCTTATTTGCACGGGTGTTTGCATAGAAAGAGTTATGATTTTCCTTCACTTGTTTGCAGGGATGAAGGTGTCTCGCTGGAAAGTCGTACAACAGGCAAAGGAGAGAGAAACCAACAGAAATGGATAAAAAACACTTGTGGAAACACATGCAGGCACAAGGAACTGCGAGCGAGCTGTGCACAGCACTGTCGGCAGCTGAAGAAAGTAGGTGAAATAAAGAAAACCCTGCAGAGAGACAGGGAGAAGAGAGGAGCAAGCGCGAGCTGGCAGAAGAGCCGGCCGGTCCGAGGCCAGCACGGCCGAGGGCGAGCACTGGGGTGTGTGCGCAAGCCCAGAAAAGGAGCTTCGCTCCAGAGCTGAGAGCCAGCAGAAAGAACAAAGCTCTAATGAAAGCCACCCTGCAGGACCCAGCTGCTGCTCCCAGACCTGCTTCCTCGTGTGCTCCTTAGTTTCACTTTTAAGGGAATTTTTCTCTTTTTTTTTTTTTTCTTTTTGGGTACCTTTCTGAACAACCAAGCCATTGTAGCCCTGCCTGTAGCACAGGTTTGCATTAGCGCCCGGTGCAGGGTCAGAGCCCGGCTCGGCGGTGCCGCCAGCAGCACGCGGGTTCCCCCGGCTGTCATCACCCCAGACGGAAATCACCGCCCCGGCTTCCAGGAGACGGCCCTGCGCCCCGAGAAAGGGCCACTTGTTAATTCTCCACGTTTCCAGCTATAAAGAAGAAAGCCTCCAGCCTGCTCGCCGCCTCTCCATCCCTCCCTGCCAAATCCACTTGCAAACCCACGGCGTGGAAGCACCTGGACGCACAATTTGCTCCGCTCGCCTATTGAGTGACCCTCTGCAAACCCAGGAGCACCCACAGCCCCCCTGAACAATGCTCAACGGAGCACCCATGAAAACTCATTACCTGCGTTTTAATCAAAAGGTCCCATTTCATGCTCGTCTCTGCAGGGGTTGCTCAGGAAGAGCGTACAGGACAGATTTAGAGCAGAAGATGTCTGAGCTGTGCCACCTCTGTTTTTTTCTGTGATTAAAAGCCCTCTGACCCTCTCTTTGCATGTGGACAGGCATTAGAAGCGTATTTGCAAACTGAGAGGTAATTTTAAAGTTGCTGCCAAAGCCAGAGGCTGCGTGCAGAGGGGTCAGCAAACACCGCCTTGGCTATTTTATTTACAAAAATACCATTTCCTAGCAAGGCACCCAAACCCAACGGCTGTGCTCCAGACACACGACCCGCTCTGCCGTGCCGTGTTTGTCACCATGCCTGTGCCCCAAAAAAGTCAGAAGTCCCGGAGTTTCACAAACCTCTGGGATCGTACCGTTACCCTCCCACAACGAGTTGCCGGGGCTGCACCCAGGGTGTAACCCCGCACCCGGCGTGCCCAGCGCCCACCGCCTCTTCCCGAGCATCCCCGGCCGGCTGCTGGGGATTCTCAAAAACTGCATGACCACTAAACTTGCAAACTCACTGTATCCAAACGACTAAAAAAAATAAAATCCTTGAGGACAAACGTGGCAATTCGCTGCTGGGAATCACTGATGGTATGAACCCGTGGTCCGAGTCCCAGAGTCGACGCAGCCCCAGCACAAGGCAACGCTTCTCTGCGGGCATGTTATTTCCCTGTTATTAACAGTAATAGATGTGCATTGGTAATGTGAACACAAAAACCATGTGACAGTTATGACAGCTCAAGGTCTGATATTTTAATTACTTTTTGAAATGAAAACAGTAATTCCAGTTAAAAGCCAAGGGTGGAGGAATTCAATCGACAGCTGCTCAGCACCAGCGTGCAGCAGAGCCGGCAGGTCCACAGCACCCACACCCAAGGATGGGCGCCGGACCACTGGCTGCATCTCATGCGTGCACATCGCCTGTCTGAGCTTTATCTATTTTTCCACGTGTCTGACAGAGGTTTGCACGGATTTGGTTTCTCCGTCTGCACCACGTGAAATTCCTCCAGTTTTGTAAGGACTCACAGAGGCGATGCAGTGAGGCAGGTCCCTGCCCCAGCCCAACAAAAGTCAGTGCAGCAAGTACGGAAAAGACAGCAAAGAAGGGAAAAACAAGAGACATAATGCCAGCACCCAGGCGAAGGGCTAGGCAGGACTTCTCCCAGAATTTCTCTTTCTAAACCCAAATACTGGCTGGTCCGCGGGTGTCACCGAGTCCCCAGCACCTGGCTGGCTCAGCGCCGCCGCCGGCCGCCCACCCCACCCCACCTCTCAGGGGGGAATTTAATTCACTCCCCGCTGGCTCTCTCACTTTGTTGTGCTCTGAAGCACGAAATTACAAGATTTACAGGAAAAAAAAAAAAAAAAATGACACGGCCTTACAATTGCACACAGGGGCCTCTCCGCCAGCGCCCCGGAGCTGCCCCCTCCCTCCTTCCCCACCAGCCGGCAGCGATTTCCACGTACGCCCACCCTGCAGACGAAGGATGCTCTGGCTGGCAGCGCCCGGCTCTGCAAACCTGTTGCACAGCTGCACAAGGCAGGTGGAGCCCCGAGAACTGAATTTCGGGATGCAGACCCCCACGTTACCCGCATTTGTTACAGGCAGGGCAGGAGGACCAGCCCAGGTTCTGGGAGGATAAAGCCTTTTCCCAGGGACGAGCAAGAAAGGTGTCACCCACCACCTCTCCTTAGGGCTGAGGAGACGTGGAAGCAGAAGGAAGAAAGTGTCCCCCGCAGGAGTGGATGGGCTTTCACCTCCTGGCTCTGTGAGCCGGAGAAAAAATGATTTTTTTAAAAAATTGTATCCTGCTGCATAGTGTTATTCGAGAGTCATTAGCATGTTACCCGTAATTAGGAACGAATGGGTTGTGTCAAATTCATCATGCTCCTGGATGGCTCCCTTTGATCAGCAAATTATCCCATAAAAAAGTTTGTAATGGCTCAGACACTGACGTCAAGAGCTGGTGCTCTTTGGCTTTGCCCTCCTCACGAGCAGCAGCAGCGTGTTTCAGGGCTGAGGAAGAGGATGGTGACCCGGGGGCTGCGGGGGGTGCCCCACAACTACACGGAACACACCCGCTATTGCTGGGAGAGATGAGAGCGGCTGGCAGGCGTGTGCTGGGACAGGGAAGGGGTCATAAATGAACCGTGCTCGGCGCTAATCCCAGGCACGGCGAAGGCTCCGGCCAGGCAGCACGCACCCGGCCAGGACCAGCCCCGAGCTGCTCCCGCGGCAGCGGAGGTTTCTGAGCGCAGAAAGGGGCTCTCGGGGTACCCGCCCCGCGGGGATGCTCGCCTCTCCCTGGAGACACCGAATCCCTCCAGTTCCCTGGATCCTGCCCCGGCTTCAGGCAAAAGCATCTCATGGGGCCGGGGCGAAGCAGCCTGTCACCAGGGCTTCCACCAGTGCCCTGGGGGAGGATCGTCAATCCCTCCCGGGCTCCGGAGGACTCCACACCTCCACCCCTGGACGCGATGGAGGGGGCCCAGGCCGGCAGGAGGGGCGGCTTTCGGCTGCCTTCCCCACGGCCAACGCCACAAACTTCTCTGACTCCCGCCGGAACGCCAGGTCCCACCCGGCCCCGGCGCTGGAGGACCCAGGGAGAGGAACCAGCAGCTCCCATCCAGATCTGGGGGGCTGACTCACACTTCAGCCCCTACATGAATCCCTCGTCCCTGCCTAGCTGCTTTTTTTTTTTTCCTCAAAATCCACGTGAGCTGAGAGTCCCTGAGGCCTCCCATTGCCTGGTCAAATTGGGAAGAAATAGGTCAAGAGGCTCAAAAAAGTTTGGCAGGGATGGAGATGTCCACAGGTCTTTCTAAACACACAAGCCCCGGCCTCCCAAAACATCAAACAGCACAACGGGAAATCTTGTCCAGGGTATTTTTAAACCCACCTTATTCTACCAGGTATTTCATTTTACGAGGGTGTACTTTTTAATTACGCCCAGCGGTGCCCGGACGCTCCAGCTGCCTGAGCCAAAAAGCAGCGTGTCGGCATTCACCCGGCCCGCGGTGGAACCGCTGCCCAAAAATAGCCCAGGGATTTTCCACCTGGATGGGATCAAAGCTTTGCATGGGTTTTTAACCTCCAATGAGTGAGAAACTGCCCTAAAAATGGTATTAAACCAAGAATTTTGCAAGGAAGGGGGCAGAAAGAGGATCGATAAAGAGAGTCTGTATCTCCCCTCTTCCTTCCTTTCCTTTTGGAGGGTAGAAAGAAGTTGGGAAGGGATGAAAAAATGTTTAAAAAAAAAAAAAAAAGATTTTTCACACTAACCTCATAAAAATGACATCGTCACATTCCAGAATTAGCGCTATTAAAACAACACACACACGGATATTTTTAGATGGATATTAACGGTAAATGATGCCATATTGAGAAGCACTTCCACCCAGCCCAGCCCCGGTCTTGCTTAACCAGAACCAAATGGCTCAGAGAGATCAAAATTAACAAAAATGACACAATTCTTCACAGGGGGGGAAAGAAAAGAAAAAAAAAGTCCTTTTTACAAGTGGCTCTGTGCCTCTCTCGGCCCCAGCTGTTCTCCCTTTCGCTGCACACACTAATGCTTCTGGAGTTTATTCCCCCACTCTTGACTCTTCAATCCTCGCAGGCGAGGGGTTAAACCCATTTCCACTAATGAAGAACACAAGGAACAAGCGCCCAACAATCCCACCCCATGAAACAAAAAAACAAAAAAAAAGAAAAAAAAAAGAAAAAAAAGGAAAAAGGAAAAAACTCTCCTGCATTTGTACTCAGTAAAACATGAAATATAAATCAAGGAACTTAATAGAGAGATGAGTTTCACTTAAGTGCTCCAGTCTCATTTTTATCTTAAATACCCTAATAATAGCAGATTACACAATATATTTGAGATGTGATCACATGTTTTATGGAACGGTATCCTTCCTATGGCAGAGAAGTGCCTCTCCTCCCCCCATCCACACCCTTCTTTAACTACCAAAAAAGTCCTATTTGCTTCTGGGTTGGTTTTTGTTTTTTGGGTTTTTTTTTTTTCCTTATTTTTGTTTAATAACTTAACATTTCTTTGACATGTGTCTACAATAAACTGCAATTTATGATTTTTTTTTTTTGCATAATAAAAAACCTGCCGAACAACGCTAGAGCGGCTGGATTTTCCAGATGGCTCCTTTTCCACGGGATGGCAAGTTGCAAAGAGCTACCGTGCAGCTGCCAGGCTCGGGGACTTTCCCCACGATTCCCCCGCGACGTCCCTGCTCCGAGCACCTCTCGCCCCGCCACCCCCTGCTCCCCAAAATCACAGAGACCCCTGAGACCCAGTCTCTCTGCACCCCACAGCTTTAAACCCCAGCTCCAGGAGAAGACTTGGGAGACCCAGGATTTTTTGCAGGAATTCAGGGAAAGCCTGGAGAGACCCGAATCATGGGAGACCAGTCCCCGTGCGGCACTGCAGCCCCGTGCCATGCCCACCCGTGGGCCTCCCCTGCTGCCGTGGGGTGCAGCAATGCACCCCGATACCCAAGCTGGAGCATCCCCCATC
>VXBL01003098.1:61604-83701 GCA_013400195.1 Aramus guarauna
GGGGGAGAGGGAGGGAGCGAGGGGAGGGGGGTGGCCTTTCCCCTCCCCATCCCGCCAGGCTCCCGCTCTCCCTCCAGCCTCTCCGGACCACGGGATGCTCTGAAGTCGCACGGATCGGGGTGGACAGACCGACCGGGCGCAGCCGAGGACGGCGACGGCAAGCTGTGCTCCGCCGTGGAGCGGAGCCCGTGCCGCAGAGGGAAGCCCCTGTCCTGGCGAAGCCGGGCACCTGCGGCCTCTTGCTCCAGGGGCTCCCCAGAGGCCACAAAGCAGCTTCGGGGGGTCCCTGAGCACCCTGCGATACACACAGCAGCAAGCTCCCACCCAGGGCACTTGCCTCCGGGCAGCATCCTCAGAGATGCGTTTTCACCGGAGAAGTGCCCACAGCCCAGACAAGCCCCAGGGGGAACGCAGAGAGACTGCGGGCTCCAAAGAAAGTCAAAACCAGCTCGTTTCACCCAAAGGTGCAAAACCAGCCAAAACCGAGGGCAGAGTACGTGGCCCCGGGGAGCTGCGTCGCCCAAGCAAATCCCTACGGACGTGGAGATTTAAGTCACTGGTGGGACGGCTGAGCGGCGGGTTCCCACCCCTCCAGGCTTCCTAAAGTTTCTTGGGGATTTCATATAGTTAAATAAGAATAAGGATTGAGCGCAGACATTTCGGGAGCTGCGGCAGAGCCAGGACGGAGGAGCTGTCAGACTGGAACAGCCCAGTGGTCCGGGAGCCGCCTGCAACAAGGGGCAAATGCTGGATGCTCCCGAGGAAGGTGTAAAGCCTTCATAAAGCACCTAATTGTGCAAAACTCTATATATGGGGACATTTATTCCTGACCCCAGCTGGTGCTCCGCCTGTTCCCTGAAGCATGAAGATTGATAGTCCTTGGGATGGGTTTTTTTTTTCCTCCCCCCAAGGTGCTGTCATTGCAGATGTCATTTGTTTTTGGAAGTTTACCAAACTCTCTGCCTTAATAATTCCACACGCCGGCGAGTGTCCCAGGGTAATTACACCGGGCATCGGAAAGAAAAAATGCAGAAGGGTGAAATCAAACATCGGCTGTGCCTTGGGCAGGGCCGGACTTACTGGGCGAGCTCAGGGAGCAGCATCCGCAGGGACGAGCCAACGGCAGCAGCGCTCCGCATTGCAAAATCCCCTTTTCCCCTTGTTTTCCGGAAGAGATAACCCGTTTTTCACAACCACGCTGCTCACCCTCCAACCTGCACCGCTTTGGCCGTGCACCAACAAGCATCTCCTCTTCACCCCCGGCTCCAGCTGCCGCTCAGCAAAATTCGGGGCCGTCCCCGGCGCGGGGAGGGGAGCGAGCGGCGGCTCCTTCGCAGGGGTGACTCGCAGCAGCATTACACGCATGATTACCCTTCAGATCAGGGGAACAGGGGCTTAACTGCGTGCGAAACGGCTGTTATTCAGGTAATGGATTTACAGCACTCACTACTAAAGTATCAGACACAGCAATTTTTTACAGCTTTCACGCTGGAATTTATGGCTCAGGGAGGCGATCTCTATACGAGGCAAGGATCATTGCCTTATTTAGTATCCGAGGAGGAAAATTTATGTTTTCTCCAAAGTTTGTTTTGAAAGGTAACCTGCAGGCACGCACACACGGCCCCCCTCCCCACAGCTGCCCGGGCGTGCACAGGGAGATGCGTGCGATGCAGCTCCCGTGCACGGGCTCCCCGAGGTGCACGCACGTGTGCTCAAGGACAGAGCTGTTGCATGCACTTGTCACGGTCACACGTGTTTTACGCCACACGTCTGAGGTTAATTCTTCAGCTGAAGGCACCAGAAGTCCCAGAGAATGGGGGGACCACCTCCAGTCACCCACCTGGGTGACCAAACACAGACCCAGAGAAAACCCGCTCCTTGTTCTACAGCCCGCAGGTCGCTCCTCTGCTCTCACAGCCCTCCTTCTCCTGCATCGCTTTCCCCCCACCAAGAGGGCACCGAGCAGGCAGACCCCACCAGCACAGGCAGGACCTGCCCCCCAAACCGCAGCCATCTCTGGGGCAGCAGGCACCAGCCCAGGAGATGCCCGGATGGGTGGGCTCCATCTCCCAGGGAAGGACAGGCACCCGCTTTTCGGGACAGCACTTGCACCCCAGCTCGCACAGGGATGACCAAGTGTGGTGCAAGCCCCTCCTGGGCCAGCCCCGGGGACAAGGGCCGGGTAAAATCGAGTGTTTGCCCCCAAATCCTCAAAGGACCCAATTCCACGTTGCCCTGCGTAAGGCAGCAAGAGCAGGAAGCCGGGCGTCCCTCCTACCTGCTGCTGCTGGAAGTGCAGGAGCTCTACGGGGCTCATCTCGCCGTTGGTCTCCCCGCTCGTGGCTCCTTCGCGCCCTCCACCCCCTCCGCCGCCGCCTGCGCCGCCCCCGCCGCCATCGGGCTGGTTGCTGAGACTGCTGACCCCGTTTTGGCTGGAGGGAGTGGACCGTATCGTCTCCGAGGCGGATTCAACCATCATGACTTGCTAGCAGGACCTGAGGAGGAGGAGGAGAGAGCAGAGTCTGAGAAGAGAGTCTGAAATCCCCGGTCGGCATCCCCACCGCTGCCTGCCCCACGTCCCATCCCCGTCCTGCCCCATCCCCGATCCCCATGAGGTCTGGCAAGGAGACGCAGGGATGGGATGTCAAACCCCAGCTGGTTTTAGTTGTGTTCAATTTACTCCAAAAAATGAACGTGCAACGGCGTGAGCTGCTGTGGACGCGCTGCCGGCCCTGTACAGCACTGGGGCAAAGCAAGTGCAACCCGTCCCTTAGGAAAACACCACGCTTTCAGCTTTCTGCCAGCATGATGCAAGACATAAACCCCCAGGAAATCAGGGCATTTTTTACAGAATCCCAAAATATTTCACTTTGAGATGCTGACAACAAAGTCGAAGTTTCAGTGAGACTGTGCACCAAGCACGTAGAGCCTGCGCTGCACATTTCACCAGGAAAATCCTCAAAGTTGACACGTTTCCACAAAGTGTTTCAGCTCCCAGCAAACCAGCGCTGCCCAGCAGGAAAAAACCCCCGGCAGAAAGTTTGCCGCCAGGTCAAGGGAGCCCAAAGGTACCGCGGAGCTGGGACGCAGCGAAACGAGAGTCCAGAAAACATCAGTCGGAAAATCCTCCCTTTCTCCCAGACGTCTCCGCGCACCCCCTCCTCCTGCCGTGCTCCCCCTCCTCCTGCCGTGCCCCTCGGATGCTTTGAAGGACCAAGCTGGGTGCTGCACTTTCAGCCCCACACGAGCCGGGTTTCGCACCTCTGGTACTTCATTTCATGTAATCACAACCTTCCCCCTCGCGAGGAAACAGCAAAACACTTTGTCTCCATGGGCGGGTTTTATCCCCATCAACTCTCCCTGCCCAGCACCCCGTGACACCCGGGGCACGAAGGCAGAACTCCCTGGGTGCCCGCGCTCGCTGCGGCAATCCGGGGCACAGAGCCGCGGGGTGCTGGCAGGATCGGGGCAGCTGCCCAGAGCTCTGCTCAGCTCCTGAGCTGGGGGAAAACCCCGGGCGAGCCGCAGGCTGCAGGAGTTGCTTGCACCCGATGCACGGGGTGCTAAGCGCATCCCTCACCCCCCAGTCTTAAATGCGATTTAAATTAAGGCAGACGGGGCGGGAGCCCCGAGGAGTTACAGGGCTTGGCTTCAAAGAGCCTTTGCTCCGGTGGGTTTGACCAGCCACAGGTTGTTACTGTGAAGCCCAGGATCCCCTTTGTGCGGGAAAATCCCGGATCTGGGCTGGCTCCAGAGGAAGAATAACCACCGCACCCAGCAACTGCCCCCCGGGGCCGCATCCAGCCCTGCACAGAGCAGATGGGGGCACAGGAACAGTGCCGAGGGTCTCTCCCTCCTTCCCGACGCACGCTCTGCTCCCTGGAAAAGCAGCGGACACAGATCTATCTCACCCCCACCAGCTCCTTCCCAACCGGCGGGAGCCGCAGCGGGATCGGCGTTCACCCGCCACCGCTTGCAGCCGGCCAGCGAGTTTGAAACAGGAGGGGAATAAAGAAAGAGGGACAGGGAGAAGAAATACTGTTTCTTCCTTTTTCTTCTCTTTTTTTCCTCCGTCTCCCCCCCCCGCCCCAAAAGACAGAAAGACAAACCGCGAACAACATAATTGCTGAAATGTGGCGTGTAATAATAGCTATTCAGAAGCTGATCATTCATATTAAACAGGGTGAAGCAAGCTTCTCATTTGCATGTTTGAGATTATATGCATTTCAAAAGTCATTTCCGCGGGGTATATGACTGACATTAATTCCCATGTGGAGCTGCCGGCTCCCTCCCGCCGTCCTGGCGCTACCAAACCCGCGCAGGGTGACACACCGGTGGCTGCGGCAGAGTTCAAGGTTAACGGGATCACTGGGCTTCGGTTTTGTTGGAAGCACAGGACCAGGGTGCCGGGGCGAGAGCATGGCACGGTTGGAGCAGCTTCCCAAGAAGGGACCAGGAAAGGATGGGACGCTCGCCTACGGATGCTGCATTAGGAGCAAAAAAAGCTGGAAGAAAGAAAATGCCTTTTGCCCTCAAAAACTACATTTGCTCCTTTCCCCTCACCCAACAAGAGCCTGCAGAAATACTAAATTATTGCTGTTCCTTTTCTCATTTTCCTTCTGAAATCCATCGCCTGCTCCACGTTTCAACCAGGCGAGCGGCCCTGCGGGGAAAGCTGGGCTCTGCCCGTGTCCGGCAGTCACAAGGCATCACCACAGCCAGAAACTCAGCAGGATTCAAAAAGGGATTTGATTTTTATACAGAGAACAAGAATATCCAGAGTTACAACAGGAAGTATTAAAAAAGGCAAAAAAAAAAAAAAAAAAAGTTTTTGGAAAGGATATAAAACTTTCCTGGCTTCGGGGCATAAATTGAAGCTTAACTATTGGGAATTCGGAGGAAATCTCTTGTCGTGGAGGAGCTGTAACCGTGGGCTTGCTCTGCCGGCCCCGGCCCCTGCCAGAGGCAGGATGCTGGAGCAGATGAGCCAGCGCTGGGTCCAGCCGGGTGATTCCCGCAGCCCGGGACACCAGGCCAGTTGGGTCCCCTCTCCAAGTCTAGTAAAACTCGACTTCCCGTTCGCAAACCCTACTGGGATGCTGGTGTGTCTGGGTTCCCAACACTGCAAGGGAAGTCATAAAAGAAAGTAATAATAATAATGAAAATATTTCCATTCATATAAAAGTTTTACAAAACCTTGAAGAAGAAGAAAAAAAAAATGAAGCTAGTGTCTGCAATGTTATAAAGTCGATTTAAATTAGGAATGAGTGCCTTTCCAGCCGGGATGGCTGAAGCCGCGTTGGGAAGAGCAAAACCCAGCTGCACGGCCGGCTGCAAGCACTGGAGCACACGTGCATCCCTGTGCACAGACGGGAGGGCTCTGCAGCGTCCCAGCTCCAGCTTTTCATCTATTTTAGTTCAAACACATCCAATATTTTGGGGATTCTCCATACACTGGTATCCAGAGGATCTAATCAGGATCAGACCTTCCCCCAGGCATAAAGGCAGGGACCCTGTCCAGACAGTCATCGCGGAAGATACAACACCCAGATAAAGTAGAAAAGGATGGTTTTACTGAAAAGGGGAGGGGAGGAGACCCCTCTAATGGCAATGAGCAACAGAAGCTGCGCAAATGGATTGCTAATTACCATTTCAGACTCAAAAATCACTTCACTGAACAAGCACTCTGCCTTCCCCCCCTTTTTACTTAAACCCGCACCTTTCGCAGGACAAAG
Source organism: Aramus guarauna (assembly GCA_013400195.1). Lineage (NCBI taxonomy): Eukaryota > Metazoa > Chordata > Aves > Gruiformes > Aramidae > Aramus > Aramus guarauna. The sequence goes on from VXBL01003098.1 coordinate 67,340, forward strand.
AAAAGGAAACGGAGAGTTACAGTGTAAAGAATCCCCCTGCCTTTAGCAGTTCCATATGGCAATGAGAGTATATTAATTACCGTTGCTTTTTAATTAACAATTGCTTCATCTGAGCAGTAACATTTCCTTGACATCCCCTGACTTGCCACTAACCTGTAAAGTGCACGCGCCATGCCAAGTCATCAATTCATTTTTATTGACATCCCCCCCCAAACAGGCACGATACCAGGGTTTTCCAATTAACACCTCCACACTCTCTAATTAGCGCAATTAACAGACTGATGGATGCCCAGAGTTTCCCTGCAAGGGAGGGTGCGGATCAGCTGGCTGGGCTGTCGGACACGGCTCCTGCTGCGTGCACGTGTGCCCGACACACACGTGTGCCACGCTCCCCGGAGTCTTGCACGGAGGACAAGGTGCGTGCCGTGCCGCCCGGCATCGCCGCGGAGCCTTTCCGAGCCCCGGCAGAAAGGGGAGGACGAACGCGGAGGCGAGTGAGCCGGCGGACTCGAAGCAAGGGTTTGCACCAAAGGACGTGGGAGCTGCGCCCAGGTCTTTTGGAGCGAGAACAGGAGACAAAGTATTTACAGCGTGATTTCTCTCCAAAAGCTCCAGACAAATTTGGGGGCATCCAAACCCAACCGAAGTGATGTTGGTTCTGCACTCGGTTCAGCTCCAGACATCAACACTAACTAGCACTTCTCGGCCCCCGGGACCCGCAGAAACAGGTACAGCCGAGACCACGAGCTCCTAAGAAGCGATTGCCTGAACGCCTATTTTTGCTGTTTCTCCTATTTTTAAATATCCTCAATACCGCGGTCCTCAGGGGCTCCGTAACTTTGGGCTGCCCTTCGCGGGCTGCCGACAGGACAGGGGCCGGGTACGGACCCAGCACCGCGGGCGCCTGCTCCCCGCTGCCCACGGGTCCCTGTCCTCGACCCCCGTCCCCATCCTCACACCAAGGGCAGCCGGTGCCCCTTGGCCTCAGTTTCCCCAGTCACAAAACCAAAGAGCGTCCCCAGCTCGAAACCACCAACCAGGAGTGATGAGGATGAACAGTGGGAAACACTGGTGGGAAAACGCTGTGGCTCCGTGAGCCAAGGAAGGAGCCGACCCGCGTTTTGCAAGGGATGGCGCAGAAGAGGCAGGTGACGCCATGCATTTACAAGCAGCCGGCTACCATGATGCTCTGGAGGCTTTTTCCATCCTTCCCACTGCATCCCGGCCCCAAAGCAGTTTTCCAGGTCCAGCCTTGCCAAGACCTGGAGGGGAGCAGGGGGCTGCCCCGCAGCACGGCAAGGGCTCTCCCCCCCCGGCAAGCAGAAGCCAGGCGTGCCGTGCCGGCAGCCTCTTCTGCGGATACCGGCCGACGATGGAGGAGCATGGACCGAGCAAACCCCCCCAAAAGCTGTCAGAGGTGCTGTGGGATGGTCCTCTGCACGGCTAGGAGGAGATGAGGGCTTTGGGAGGCTGGATCCCAGGCACTGGATCCGCTCCCAGCTACAGAAAGTTGAGCAACCTGCCCGTCCGGATCCGGCACCGCAAGGCTTTCGGAAGTGGCTCGCTAATCTTAAAAGGCTTTGGCTTGAAGAGAAGCAGCAGCCAGGATTGCTCTGAGAGTGGCTTTTTACCCTTTAATTAACACATAAACACATGGAAATGTGGAAAGGGGATTAAAATAAAAGTCTGGGGGAGCTGAAACGAATCTGGAGCATTACTGTAAATTAGAAGAGATTTAAGGAACCGAGGACCGGCTAAGCCCGGGCACCGCTTTAATGGGATCTCACCTCTGGGCACTTTCATCTCCCACTTTCATCTCGCTCCCAGCAACTTCTTAGGGAAGAACCAACCTCCGGGCGCTCGCCCTCGCCGGCGGGCAGACCTTCATCCCCTGCGGCTCTCCTCACCCACCCGCCCCGGCCCCGTGCCCACCACGAAGCCTCCAGCACCCCGGCCGTGCTCGCGAGTACCGGTGACCGTCAGGCAGCGGAGGGCATTTGCTGCTGCACAGACGTCAAGCGAGAACAACCACAGTGAAGTTTTTCTCCCCAAAAAGGTGCGTCATCTCACTCAAAAAGCTGGGAGTGCACCTGGAAGCGTGAACCCCACCAACAGGGGAAGCCCCCAGGACCGCGCCGTGCCGGTCAGCAGGATGTGACACTACTCCTGCGTGGGGGCCCACGAGCCCCCCTGCCTCTCCGAAACACATCACCCTCGGAGCATCCCGCGCTCGCCGGAGCTCGCACCCGCGCAGCAGCGAGGACACCCCGACCGCAGCCAACCCCACAGACGGTCTGTCCGGTGCCCACCCCACGCGGGGCGTCCCCAGGACACTGATGGCTGGCTGGCACCTCTCCCCTTCCCTGCCAAGCTTCGAGGAAAATAAAATCCCTTCCGGCACGGATGCGGGGCTGGCCGGACACGGGCTGGGCCGGTGCTGGGCACGTGCCGGGTACCGGGGCTGCTGCTCCATCCTGCGCTTCCCTCGCTGTGCTCTTGAAAAGATTAAAAAAAAAAAAAAAAAAAAAAGAGCCCCACTCCATCTCATTAAGAAAGTAAACACAAGAGCCGTCTAAGTGTCTAATTAAGCTTCTAATTAGTCCCTGCTTGTTACTAATGCAAATTAGATTACGCCGCTTAACTACAGCATGTCCACAACACCCTTGTTAATTGCGGCCTTTTGAAATTAAATTACTCCCTAATTAGCATATCAAAGCCATTGATTCGGAGCCAGGAAAGATGAGGGCAGGAAGAAGCCGAACGCCAAGTTTTGTTAATCAGGGACGTCTAATTAAATAGTGACGTGGTGCACGGGGGCTCCTGCCTCGCTGCTCGGGAGCCGCACGTGTGGGCCCAGGGGCACCCCGAGCGGGGCAGCACCCTCGGTGGGTGCTGGCTGGGTGGGTGCCAGCGGTCCGCAGCCGGCGCGGTTCACCGCTGCCGTGCCGGAGCATCCCTGCGGGTCGGGGTGCAGGTCCAGCATCTGCGCCCCAGCGAACGCACGCTGCAGCCAGCAGGGCCGGGGGGCAAAGCCCGAGCTCTGGGAAGCCCCCATGGAGCTACGGCTGCCACGGCGGTGCCAGGATCCAGCCTCTGATTTCTCATCCCCCAAAAACTTGCTCTTCTTCTGACCAATGTGTTCCAAAGGGGAACTCAAAGGAAAAAAAGCCCTGGAGTGCAGGCACAGCCCTGCAGCCCCCCCGCACCCACCGGGGCAGGGTGTCCTCAGCGCCCCGCAGANATGCCCACGCCGGTGGCCCCAGCACCAAATCAGCCCTTGCCCGGGGCACTGGACCAGGGGGGGCTGCCCCCCACCAGCCATGGGGAGCCCACTGAGATAACACCCCATCTGCCTCCCGCATCCCCCATCCCAGCACCCCGTGGGCACCCACGAGTGTCCAGGGCAGATCCATCCTTCGGAGAAGCTAAACCACCTCCCCAGCCCCGAGCGGGGATGCCCTCGGCACTCCCCCAAAACCGCCAGCCCCAAATTCATGATGGGACATAAACAAACAAGGCACCAGGGAAGAGTCTGGATTGAAAAATAACCAGGTAGATTCACTCCAAGGAGAGTAAAAATGAAGCAAACACCTATTTTTAAAGTTATTTCATTAACTTCCTGAATGACCCAGTTCTTTACATTTTATAAAACTTTTCCTCTTTCTTTTTTTTTTTTTTTTTTGTTTAAAGAGGTGGGAATGAGAAAAAAAATAAAGGGATGAAGATTGGAAAAGTTTAATAGAGGAGGAAAAAGTCTATTAAAAAAAAAATGCAGGCAGCCCATCTCGGGGGAAAGAGCTGAAATATTAAAGAAAGGAAAATCGCTTCTCCGGCTGCCGAGACAGAGGAGGAGAATAGAGCAGCTTTAAGAGAACGAGCTGTGCACTTTTAATTGAAAAGAGGGAGATTCAAATGAAATATCCAATATCCCCCGTTAAAGAAAGAAAGAAAGACGGACCCTGGCCGCTTTGCTGCGCTGAGAAATTGCTAAAGCCCCAACTTTCTTTCTCTCCCCGTCTCGGAAGTTATAGGAAAAGGGGATGAGAGAAAGGAGGCAAAAAAAAAAAAAAANCCCAAAATCCTCAGTAACCCAGAGGAAGCACCCAAGCGAGGACAGGCAGGGCTGGAAACACGCAACAGCATCTCTCACCTGTAGGACCCCAAATCCAGCTTGGTACAAAATCCCCAGCGCCGCGATGGGACGGACAGGACAGCGCGTGGCACGGCGGGGAGAAAAGGGGNTGGGGGAGGAGGGGTGGGAAGAGAGACCAACTTTTATTCATTTATTTTATTTTATGAGATGAGTAAAAATAATATGAAAAAAGGCAGAGTTTTATAATGTCACAGTGTTTGGAAGCAGCAGCAGAAGGGAGAAGAGAGGGGGGAAAGCAACTAAGAACAGAAGGGCCAGCTCCAACCACCCGCCGTACAAGCCTCTCTCCCAACGAGATTCAATTAATTGATAACAAGAGGCATCAAATTAATTTTTCAAGGATGTTAGATTTTGATGAAGGAAAAAATCTCTCTGATTTTAATCGGGGCGGCGTTTAAAAGGCATAAATGAATATCCCTTTCTAATCATCTGAGGCGCCGAGGAAGCACCAAGCGGTTAACGTGAAAATTCAAATCGTTTAATTAGGGGGGGCCGAGGGGAGGTGGCCGTGGTGGGGGAAGGGGACCTGGGTTTTTCTTTTTAAAGAGCTTTATGAAGAAATTATTCTTAAAATGATTTCTTTCAAGCATCTTTGCTCTCTCTCCCCCCCCGCCCCGAAACGCACATGCACTTGTAAAAACACATCTCAGAGGTTTTTCTTTTGAATAGAGACCATTCCCCATCACAATCTAATTAACAAAAATGATAATGAATAGGGTGGGGAAAAAATTCATAGGGAACAAATACTCCAAACTCCCAGGAAAAAAAAAAACACCAACCCAGGAAGAAGAAGAAGGTGTGATTTCCCAACACGCACAACTCGCTGTCACAAGCCGCTCTGCACTTCCACACGGGACGAGGTTTTCAAGGTACGGGGGATTTTCAGCACAAGCACCCCCCAAAATTCCATTAAAATAATTAAAAGCACCTCCCATCGCCGCTGTGCCATGGGATGTATCTGCAGCCAAAGCGGAGCCCGAGCCCAAAGGCAGGGACCGGCACAGCAGAGTGGACCGTGGTGCACACGTATGTGCACACACTTGTATGCACACACACACACTTGTGCACACACACACCCCCCTGCCCACCCCACAGCCCCGGTGAGGCTCCCGGGCATCGCTCCGCAACCCAGCGCCAGCGGCCAGGTCTGTCCCCGCCAGCTGCCGGGACACACCGGCCTTGCACCAGCGTTTTGCCCCGGCTCCTCCGACACCTCCCGCTAAATCCCGACTCGGGTTCAGGTCTCTGCCCATGTGCCTGGCGCCCGGCTCACACGATTATTTTTTTTACCCCATCAGCACCCCACGCAGCAGGGATAACGCATCCACGTCTCACTCAGCCTCTCCGCCACAGCATCCCACCCGGGGCACACGCGATGCACCCCGCGCACACCTTGCTCACGCAACACACGCGGAATCACCTCCATCCCTTTGGCACGCGGACAGCCCGAACATCGTCCCGTGCTCACGGGTGTCCCCGCCGAGGCACCCGCCTACCGCAGCCTCAGGTACCCAAGGAAGAGGAGGGGTCTTCCTCTCTGACAGAGCCACCAAGGGCATCGCCCCACATGAGCCGAGGAAGAGGAGGGCCGCGAGGAACCGTCCTGACTTGCCCAGGAGAAAGGCGCCTGCTGCCCCACGGCACCCGGCAGCCCCGGAGCGGCGAAGGCAGCAGCGGGGCTAATAGAGGCTCCCGGCAAGGGTGTGTTTACCTGGGAAGCTCTTAAGTCCCAGTAAAAACCGAGCTGCAGGAGCTCCCCCTGCCCCAGCCCTTCGGGGACGGCCAGGGAGGAAGAAAACGACCCGGAGCAGGCGAGGGACAAACCCGGGCAGGACGAGGAGCGATGGCACGGCCATGGGCGCGAGGGCCCCGGTGCTGGGACACAAGCCTCCATGCCAGACCCTGAGCAAAATTTTCCAGCCGAGTTTTGCATCAAGTCAGACTGGACGGTGCTAAAAGCCTCTTCTGGCCTTCAGATAATCCAGAGGGTGGGGAGAAAAAAAGTCACAGTGCCTACTGAACAGGAGGGAAGAACTTGGATGCTACAAGTTTTCCTAGACTCCGTCATGTTTGCGCAGAAGTTAATCCAGAAAATGCTGTATTTAACGCGCTCCCTGCTGCACATCGATGCTTTCCACTGCAAATCCCATTTCTATGCAGGAAGAGGCCTGGTTTCCATCCAGAAATTATGCTGCTCACGAGGAGGGAGAAGAAAAAAGGCAGTGGGGGGGAGAACTATCCTTGGGCATTTCAAACTCCTGGTCTGAAGTCCATTTTTTTGCATCCAAATCAGAGGCAAGCATGACCCAAGGCCGGCTCCGTCCTGCAGCCACCACCCAAGCCAGTCTCAGCAGTTTCAAACAACCTTCCTGATTTTATTTCTGCACAGCTCGGCTCCATCTTGCACGGACCCAACGTCTCCCGGTCTGCCCAGGCGCCCGGCACCTCTGCGGCAGCCCCGGCACACCCACGGAGCAAAGCGCAGCCCCGAAGACGGACACGGCTCCCGACAGCCCCAACACCTCTGCTTACAGCAGCCACTGGAATAGCGAGCGATTTCTCCAGCGCTTTCCTAAAAGCTGGGAAGCGGCATGCTGAGCAAAGAGGCTTGGCCGTCCCGGGGTCTCGCACCAGGAACGGTGATGGGCGGCTGCGAGGCCGCACCACCCGCGCAGGGGCTGGGGAAGGTGCATTTAACATTTCGGGTGCCCAGGAAGAGGGCAAGGTTCAGCGGAGAGGCACGGAGCATCCCTCCGGTCAGGGGAAGCGTCTCCCCACACAGACCCTGTGCCAAAGCCAAGAGATCGCCAGGGTCCCCCGTGCTGCTTCTCCGCGTGACCTGACGAGCCACGTGCAGCCACCACGTCCTCTTCCCAGGGAGAGCATCCCCCTCCAGCACCCTTCGCTGGGGACCCCGGGGCAACCCTTCGCTGGGGACCCCGGGGCAACCCTTCGCTGGGGACCCCGGGGCAACCCTTCGCTCAACAGATGCTGGGCTGCAGATGCAGCAAGAGCTTCTTCCCCCCGTTCCCGGCAGGATGGCAGCACACCCCTGCGGCTGCAGCATCCCTCTGGACCGCTGCCAGGCCGGCAACGCAGCATCACTGCGTGTCACCCACGGCACTCCCAGGTCACGCCGATCCACGCAGCCTCCTGAGCCCTCTCCATCCCCAGAGCTCAGCCCTTACCAGACCGCACATCAGGACACAGCATCTCCCCGAATCCAGGCAGCACATCCCTGCTTTATGGACTGGGATGGAGCTACGGAAGGACGAAGCGAATCGACAGATGTTACGCAGTAAACCTCTGGCAGAGATGATGTGCACCTCCCGAATCCCTGCTCGTCCCAGTCAGCGGGCGACGCTTCCCCTGAGGACAGCGAGATCCCTGAACATGCCCAGCTTCAGGGTGCACAGACCCCCGCGAGCAGCACGCGGGCGGCTGCTGATGCTCCGGGCCAGAAGCGACCGTGCTGCAGCGGCCGAGGGAGCCACTGGCACCTTCCTGCTGGCCTGGGACAGACAGCACCACGCAAACCTGGGGGATTATTAATTACAACTGTTAATGTGGTGTTAGGTACATCGTCATTGCAAAGGACACCTGAAAAATTATGTTTCCCCCNATCCTCATTCTTCAAAATATCAGTTTATGATTCAGCGATTGCAAGCTGTAACATCCTGCACCTCGCCCAGGCCCACCGCTCTTGGCTGCCGAGTCCCAGGGGCCCTGCAAGAGCACCCATGGGTGCCGGAGCAGAAAGGGGCTCGAGGTACCCAGTACCCGGCTGGCTCCCGACATGCCCCCCTGCCCGGGGAGGACTCACGGATAAGAACCACAACAACGCCCTGCCGCAGCAGCTCGGGCATCGCAAGATGCTTTCTTTAGTGGGAAACCCAGAAACCCCAGACCAGGGCAGGCACGGGCTCCTCCCTGGGGTCGCAGGCGAGGGTGCCCACCTCGGGCTGGGTGCTGGAAGCTTCAGCGTGAGCCCCACCGCGGCCGCACTACAGCTCGGGCTCCCCGCCGGCACCGCTCCTCCGCAATCAGGTCACATCATCCTCCTGCATCTCCCGCTGAGACGGGGTCACAGACAACCCTCTGCCCCGTCCCCAAAGCGCATCCCCCCGGCGGGGTGAGTGCTCCGTGACCACCGGCTGCAGGACGCGGTGCCGTCCGTCACCGGCTGCCCAGGCAGGGCACCAACCCTGGGGACACCCCCCTTCCACCCGCACCAAAAATCTCCACACCAGGGCAAGGGAAGGCAACACCACCAGGATACAGCATCAGCCACGACGCGAAGCGGACGCGGTCGGGTCACTGACTCCCCCAGGGACACGTCCCACCTCGCCACCCCACTGACGGGCCCTCCCGTACCGGCAGCCCTGGTCCCGCAGCCCCAACGCAGAGAGCAGCTCCTGCCCACTGCCAGGAATTTCAAAATGCCAATTATTATTTTACACCTCTGGCTAAAGCCAGCGACTCCCCACTTGTTCCCAGCCCCAGGGCGATTCCTGAAGCGTTTGTATCTGCAATAGCGGGGACCAGCAGAGATCTCCGCTGAGGTCAGAAAGGACCAATCCTGCAATGAAAGGAGATGCGTCCCCTCTCTGAGGGCAGGGGTCTGTTCCCCTGTCCCTCTCCCAGATAGACGGGCATGGCCACCATCTCCTCCAGCAGCAGCCCAAATCTATGGCTGGAAATTCAGCGGGGCCGATGCTCCCCACCGGCAGCATCCACTGCTCCGGTGCAGCAGGTGACCGCACAGCACCAACCTTCCTCACCACCAGCATCAGTCCCCAAACGAGCCCCCTCACTCGTTCAACTTCGTCTCCTTGCATGGAGCATTTTAAAACCACCAGCTCTATAACCCAGGGGGAATCGCCCTGGCGCTGAAGCTGCTCAGCTTTCACCCAGGCGATGCCGGTGTCAGGACCGGTGCGATACTGCGTGGTGCGGGAACAAGGCGGCTTTTGATGCACGGACGGGGCTGCTCCGACAGTCCCGAAGTTTGACCCAGATTTGGAGCCACAGCTCTGCTTCCCAGGGAAAATGACATTTGTTCAGGGCTCGAGCCCGGCAGCATCAAGGGAAAGACTTCAAGGGATTCTGAAAGCCCTGCCCTAAAAGCAGACTCTGCCTCGCCAGGTATAAATAAAAACCTGGTTTAAAAGGAGAAGCATGAATAACCCGAATAGAGCCGTGCCGAGCCCGACCTGCCCGCCAGATCCCGAGAGTCCCAAGCATCCTTCAGGGCAGGCAGAGCCCGACCTGCGGATCCGTCCCGTTAAAAGGAGCCGGGCTGGTCCCCGCAGCACCGAACGCGGCTGCCAGGGCGAGCGGAGGAGCCGGGGAAACTCAGCCCCAAATTTCAGCACACATCTTCCGCCTGTCGCTATGGCAGGAGAGGGATGAAATGAACCTTGTCCGCACCTCGGGAGCGGAGCTCGGGCAGAAATCCCTCAGTGGGGGGTTCTCCAGCACGCTCCCCCCTCCCCAGGACACGGTTTAGGATGGTTTCCTTTACCGTTTTTTCTCAGGAGCACGTTGACTGGGCATCTCCCCTCCCCAAAATACACAACAGACCCCAAATTTGGGGAGATTTTCCCAGAGACTGCACAGATGCCTCCGCAGGCTGGACAAGCCCTCGAGGGGCACTTGGGGCTGGCACTTGCTCGCCCACCCCGTACACAGCGGCGATGCCCCAGGCTCTGCAGCCCCCACGTCCCTGCCCCGGCCAGACAGTGAGGAAAACCACATCTGGGCCCCCCTGCACCCTCGGGGACCCCCAACCCTCCTGAGCAACCCCCGGGGCTCTATCAGCCGGGTGCGATATGCAAAAACATCACCCCAGCACCGCCGCGGATGTAACGCAGGACCTGCCGGAGGTCTGCAGGCACTCGAGAAGCGAGGGCCTGATCCTGACCCCTTCTCAGGAGGGGACCGAGCCCAGCTCCGAGACAGAGGGGACCCTGCACCCGAAGCACCGCCAACCCCCCACGCCAGTGGCATCGCAGCCTTTCCCAGGGCACTTTGCTCAGCGAGTGCTTTCGGTGATTTTACCCCCCGTCTATTGGGGTCTTCTGCAGAAACCAGGACAGCTCTGACCCCAGCCAGCTTTGCACGGGTGCAGGATCTGGCCCCGTGCATCCCAGCCTGCCCGTTCCTCTCCTCACCTCGCACCTGCATGGGGGAGCGACAAGGGTTTCCCGGTGGGCGGGAAAGCTCCCGCCAACCCCAGACCCCCCCGCAAGCAGCACCCCATAAACACACCACCCCCAGTGCCGGGGGGGTGTCAGAGGGACAGGAACAGGACCTGCTGGGGGGGNGGGAGTGATGGGACACACAGCAGTACCCTCCTCCTCCTCCTCCCCCCAGCCCCAGAGTCACTTGTGCAGTGGGCAACAAACACCCCTTTTGATTTCCAGATAAGAAATCATGTCCATTTTGAGGTTTTAATTTATTAATGGCGAATATCTGTGCCAGGCGGAGCGGTCGCAGCCTGGCTCCCCAGACCCTGCTCCCGGCAGAGCCCAAGCCAAGCACGGGGCACAGCAGCAGGGGATGGGGAGGGGGAGACCCTCCCCTGCCCCTAAAACAAACCGCATCCCGCCGCCACCCTGCTGCAGAAATGCAAATCGAAGTGGCATAGCTCCGGTCGGGAAGCGACTTCACTGCAGGGAAAGCAGGTTGGGGAGTACAAGGGGAAGGTATAAATACTTTGGAAACAGCCCCAGAGAAGGGCACAGCTGGAGACGGCACTTTATAAAAGCACGGCTGCACCCCCACCCAAATCCATCTCAGCAAAATAAGGGGTTTCTGCAGTTACACCTGGCACGGCACATTTTCAAAATCCACATTTTCTGCCACAAAAGTTATAGAACACTTCCACCCACTCCCCTTTATTTTCTCTCATTCTTCCTTTTTTTTTAATAGGCTCAATGATGCTGGGTTTTGTATTCCAGATCCCAGTTACCCCGTGCTCTGGGAAATTGCCTTCCCGCAGTCAGGTCTGGCCGCATCCAGGAGGGATCGGCCAGGGGACTTTGGACTCTGGAGGAAGGACCCAGCCCGCTGGGTGACGGCCGCCCACCGGGAAACCCTCTTGGTGGCACGAAGCATCTCTCCACCTCCTCCTGCCCTTCCCAGCTGGGAGCCGGGACAGGGATGTGGGGCCACAGGATGCTCAGCAGCGCCGGCCCCTTGCTGGGTGCACGGAGCTCCCTTGGGAGAAGGGGGGAAGATGTCCAAGAAAAATAATTGTCAGTTGTTAAAGGGTGTTTTGGTTTTGTTCAATGCACCGAGATCCCACGCTGCTTCCACACTGTGCTCAGGAGCGGCGAGTTTTGGGGTGTGCTTCTCCAGCTGGAGCAGCCCAAAAGCCAGCGCAGCTCTTGAAAAAGGGCTCCCGGTACCGCGCAGCTCCGTGGCTGCCAGGACACGGCCCGACAAGTGGCACCTAGAGGGGACACAACACCGTACGGGACACCCCACGCCACAGGAGAGGGGTTTTCCCTCCCCAATACAAGGTTTCTACCCGCTACCCCTGCCAAAACCCTGGTCCAGTTCAGCCAAAAACTCCCAATGGTCAGTAAGAAACTTCTCCACCTCTGCCAGGTATTTCTTGCCGTAAGTTGTCCCCCCAGCCCAGGGGTGGCTCCTCAAACACCCTCGTGACCCCCCCCCAAGTCCCAAAGAGCCCCAAAGCCTTTTGCCAGTGCTGCAGCGGGCACCTTCCCCCTGCCCCGGGGGCAGCGAGATGTCCCTGCCCCCCCAGCCAGGCGTTCCCACCCCCGGGAGCTGGGGGTGATGCCATCGAGCAAGCCAGGAGCTGAGGGGTCCCCAAAGCCCCACATCCCAAGGGAAGCGTGGGGACAGCCCTGCAGCCAGGAGCATCCTCCCAGCAGCACCCAGGACCAGGTGGCCAAAGCGGGATCGCCCGTGCCAGAAGCTCCGTCCCACGGTGGCCGACCCAAAGGACGTGCCGCCATCCCGGCACGTGACACGTGGCGCCCAACCGAGCCGCGAGCCCAGAGCGAGCTCCGACACACGAGCAAGCCACCACCCCCCCGGGCCACGAAGCTCCGGCAGAACTCACTGGGCAAACACGTCCCCAGTAACAGGCAGCAGCGGACAACTTGCAGGCAGAAAACCAAAGCCAAAGGGCCACCAGGAGCCTTATATTTTGCATTGAGCAACCCACCTCGAGCCTTCCTCCACTGTCCCTCTTTTCTAAGGCTGAAGACATCTTTTACCAAGCCCGTGACAGCTTCTCCTAGGTGGTCCCCGTCCATATCTCGCTACAGGCAAACAAATAACGGACAGTCCCTGGCTCGCAGATTCATAATAAGCAGGCAAAAAGAAAATCACTCACCTAAAATCTAGGGTTTGTAGAATAAGCCGAGACTTGGAGGAAGCAAACGAATGGCTGGAGGGTTCGGGGATCAGTGCTTCGACAGCTCCTGGCCCCCGACATGACTCTGCAGCGCGATGCTCGGCTCGCCTGACCAAGCGCACGGGAAACGCTCGCTGTCCCGGATGGCACCGTCGGAGTCTTGTGCCTTTATTAGTCTCGGCACAGTTAAATCCCACGAGATAAACCCAGCTCTGCCGGCAACCCAGGAAAGGTGTGTTGAAATCAAGTTGTTTCAACACCGCCCGCTCCGGGTGAGCGGCTCAGCCCGGCCGATCCCGGCCGCAGCCCCGTGTTTGTTTAAACGGGAGCATCGATGCTGGAGCAAAACCGCCCTGTGGGGACAGCGTCTCCCAGAGCCCCGGGAGCTGCCCAACAGCCCGCACGACGCACGGAGCACGTACCCATTGCACGGGGCACGTACCCATCGCACGGGGGTCCTCCTCCTCCTCCTCGGGGAGCTGTAGCCCCCCGCTCCCCGCCAGCCCCACGACGCTCCCCAGCCCCATCGTGGTTTCCCGGCCAGCCGGTGCCAGGTCCCCCCCGGAGCCAGTTTTCCAGTGAGGCAGAATAAACAGCTCCCAAATCACCTCCAAACTGGGGATTTTTTTCCTCCTCTAGTACCTTAAAAATATATTATTTTTTTTTTGCACCTTTCCACAGTTTTGAAAGTAATCTTCAAAAAAAAAAAGTTTTATTACTGCACCTTTTGCTTCTGATAAACACACCCAGCAGCCCCTGGCAGAGCCAAGCCATCGGGACCAGGAGAAACTTCCTCCCGCAGCCACCCTCCACCCCCTCTTTTGCCACAAAATAAGCACGGGTTCGCTCTGACCTGGACCCAGCCATGGCAGCGCAGAAGGGTTTCCGCCAGAACACGCCACAAAACACTTTTTGCCAACTTGCCAGGGCACGAGAGCCGGGTGGCAAGTGTCGCCTGCGGCCGGCAAACACCGACACCAGCTCGCTTTACTCGAGCTGGGCAGAGCAGATTGCAAACACAGGATTTTTTTTCTTTCCCCTCAAAAAAAAACCACAAAAACCCAGCAGAGTGGATCCCGAGTCCCCGTGCTTCGCAGACGCAGAGCTCGTTCGCCTGGGTATCCGGGTACCGTTACGGCCAGCCCCGTGCCCACCGGCTGCGCTGCCGGCATCGTAATCCCTTAACGACTTCCCTCCACCTCCGTCCCCAGATCTAATCTCTCCTCCAGCAGGATCTTTATAAAATAAAACGCGGCGGACGGACCGTTGCATTTTCCTCCACAGCATCGCACTGCCGACCTCCGAAGGGAGCAGCTCTCCTCCTCCGCCACTTCTGCCTCTCAGTTCTTCCCTGCCCCTGATGCCGCTCCATTTGCAAACACATTTGTGTCACGGGCAGTCTGATTACCAGCAACATGTTTTAGCATAGAGACTTGCTACACGACTGCCAAAAGGGGTTTAAATTAGGAAAAGTTTAAAAAAACCCTCAAGCAGCATCTTCGCTGTATTTTATACAACCAACGCTTGCAGGGAGGGGGGGGATTAGGAAGTTTTTCAAGCCGTGCCCAGCTCCATCCTGATCCTGCAAGTTATATTTGACTTTAAAAGGTGCAGCACAGCGAGCAGGGGGAGGGGGAAGCATTTGCACGACGATAAAATGGGTGCGAGTCCTTCCCCGCGCTGCTCTCCCCTCGGCTGGCAGAGCAGCCAGCTCCGCTGGCCAAAGCCCCCGCGGCCGCTCGGAGGGGTGCGCAGGGCCAGCCCGAGGGGGTCCCAAGCCAGACGGCAACTCGCTGCCAAACTGATGTCGCGGCCCCTGGTTTTATTCTCGAGCAAGCAGCCAGCCCCGCGCTTCTCTCAGGTGCGCCGGGGTCTCCCGAAGTGGCACGCGGAGGATTTTTACATCTGAGGAGGACGATGGGTTTGCAAGTGCCTTTCCAGTTTTATTTTCCCTTTTTCCCTGCCTTTCCTGGTAATGCAGAGCTTGTCCCTCCGAGGGGAAGATGCCCACGGCGCATCCCTCCCGGGGCAGGACCGAGCCCCCCCCCAGCTGGGTTTGTGAGGTGCCCCCTGCCCCGTGTAACCCCCACGGCCGTGCCGGAGCAGCTGGAAATCAAAGAGGACGGGACAGGAAATTTCAAGTTTCCACTTCCAGAAGCGGCAGGTGATGCCGAGGTGGCGTCAGGGTCATTTCGGGAGCCCTGGCGCAGGGTGGAAGGTAAAGCCAGGGTTGCCCCCGATGAGGAGGTGGGACCCCCCCACGCACCCAGGGAGACGCCGGGGTGCAAACAGCAGGGAGCATCCCCACGAGACCTCCACAAACCTCCTGCCAGCCAAACTGGGGGCTCTCCAAAACCACCCTGGGGAAAGGGGACGAAGGAGAAAAAAATGCCCCAGCTCTCCCTTCCATAAATAAGAAAATTTCCCCAAATAGTTCAGGCTACCGAACCCCACTCTGCAGTGGGAAATGTGACGCACAGAGCCATAAATGTGTATTACTTTTAAACAGCAAAAGAAAAGCCGGGGACCTCTGGGCTCTCCCGCCTTTCTCCGGCTGGAAGAATGAGCCCCATCCCGGCTGGGGGCACGGCTTGCCCCCCACCTTGCTGCTACAAAGGCAAACCCAGCACCTCACTCCCCCCTTCCACCCTCCCTGCCGGACCAACAAGAAAAGAGGAAAGGGTGGGGGGAAAAAAAAAAATAAAAGGAGAGAAAAACCTGAAAGCCAGAGCCTTGCCAGCCCCCTTTCCCCCAGCGAGACACAAACAGCAGCAGACTCAAAGCATCCCCCTCTCCAGCGGCAGAAAAGAAAAGCTCCCCGGCTCTCCGGGCAGCAACTTCACAACTGAGTGCACTCGCATTCCTGTCGGGTTATTAGGAGAGAAAGGGCGAGGGCCCGGAGTAGATATTTTAGTGTCACTTGATTTTATACATTGCACAGATTTTTTTTTTGTTTTTTCTTTTAAACGCACCCTGCTCTTCCCTTTCCAATGAGGATGTAAAACCCACAATTGCTCGTCTTTCCCAGAGGGCAGGGAGGTGACCAGGGCTGGACATGGTGTTTACAGATATTTTTAATATTTTTCTTTTTTTGTGTCTGAGTATCAGCCCTCTTCCCGCCTCCCCCCCAGCAGCAACTTTAATCCGTTTTATTTCATTTCGCTATGTTTTCTCAGCCTTCTAACCCCCCCTCTCCCCCCCAGCACGCGAAACCCCAGCCCTCCCCTCGCCCAGGAATTCTCCATCGCATCCTCCTCCCCCAAACTGGTGAGCGGGGGGCACCCGCCGCTCCCCCCGGCCCCGCTGGGCACAGGTTTAAAGGGTGGGGGCAGATTTTCCACAACGATCCTGTTCTCCCGCACTTCTACCCCCACCGAGTCCAACTTCGCGCTGCGCCACGGGGCCGGTTTCCGGGAGCGTTTGGCTTTTACCACGGGAGCGATGCTGGACCCGCGCTCGGAGCGGAGGCATCCCCGTCCCCGCACCAAACACCCCAGCAAAAGCAGCTTGGGATGGGGGGGGAAGGAACCCACAACAAAAACTACACAACAACTCATAAATTAAAAATAAAATAAATTAAAAACACCCCAACCAGGAGCTCCTGACCATTATTTTGAAGCAGAGGGAACGGGAGGGCTCGGGAAGGCTCTTCCCCGCCTCGCCCCAGCACCACAAAGGGCAGAAGAAAGGCAGGAGCCACCCAGGGCTTCCCAGCCCTGACAAAAGCTCCCCGGCTCAGCACAGGAAATTTTGTCCCTTCTCCCCCTTCCCAGTTTGATTTAAGCAACCTGGAGGGGGAAGGAAAAAAAAAAAAAAA
>VXBL01003098.1:86583-108118 GCA_013400195.1 Aramus guarauna
GGGGGGCGCACACCCCCCGCCCGCCCTTTTTGGGGGACGGCGTCCTCAGCCCCTGCACCCCGCTCACCCCGGTGCGACGTGCCCCAGCTTCTTCCCCTCTCCCCCTCCGCGCTTTGCTCATTAACGCCTGCGCTAATTGGTTTCTGCTGCGTTTGGTCCCCGGGGCAACGCGATGCCCTGGGGCTGGGTGGGGGTTCGCGGGAGGGAAACTGAGGCACGGGGCAGGGGGCGGCTGTGGAGTGCTGGGGGGACACACACCTCCGCCCACAGCGCGCCCGGCACAGAGCCGGGACGGAGTCTCTGCCCCGTGGTACAGACGGGAACACCAAGGCGCTGGGCACCCCAGCAGCCCCCAGCCCTGCCCCGTTACACCCCGACATCCCATCCCACCAGCAGGGAGAGGGTCCCCAGAGCCCTTGGGGGAGCAGAGCCCGTGCCAGGGTGCTGGACCCAAACCAGCACCCGGATGCTAGACCCAAACATCTGGATGGAGGGCCCAAACCTCCCTGTGGATGCTGGACCCAAATCCTCACCCAGGCGCTGGGGCCACCTCTGAGCAGGATGCGGAGACACAACCGGCTGTGGGGGGGGCTCGGTGCTCCGGCCTTGCTGCTAAGGCCGCCTCGGAGCAGCAGTTTGGGAGTCGACGTCCCCACCTGCCGCAGGGCCCTGTGCGGGTTGGGGACGGATGGTCCGAATCTCAGATGGAAGGAGTGAAATAAAGTTTTTCGCAAAGTGTCGAAGCCCGTATGTTTCAGTAGCACCGAAGTGTGACTCCTCTACGTTCTCCTTTTCTTTACTTCAAAAGCAGCTTTTCTGAAATTTCCATTTTATGGACAGATAAAATAGTTTTAAAAGGTGAAATGGGAATGAAAAGTATTTCAACCCACCTGGATATTTTTTTTCTTATAATTTCAATTTTTATAGGAAAACTGTTTTTTAAAAACTGAACTATTCTTGAATGAAAACTCTGCATCTGGGAATTTCTGTGGAATGGAAAAGCTGGTTCCTCCCAGCTACAAGCTCTGGTGGCCCCAGGAAACGCATCAGTTTTGCCCCCCAAAAAAATCTTCCCTCAAGGGGACAAACAGCACAAGGGCGAGGGGAGGGCCGGCTGCGAGCACTGCAAGTGCTGGACTGGCTCCTAGGCTGCGCCTAGCCTTAAACCCAGTCTTAACCCTTTTGGAGGCATGGGATTTTCCAGAGGGCTCGGCTTGTTGTCAGGCAGCTCCGAGGCTCCCATCGGATGAGCGTTTGCTGCACACCCACTTCTGCAGAATCAGGTCCCGGTGGCAGGAGCCGACTTTCTTGGAAGAGGCCCCCCAGGACCCGTTTTTCTCAGTAGTGCGGTGCCCCGGCGCTGCGGGCAGGGGAGGGCTCCGCTTCCTGCCAGCACGCTTTCCTTCAGAGAGGGACAAAAATGATGAAAAAAACCCTCTAGCCAGCCTTCGCCGTGCTCCCTGGCTTCGGCGGCATTTTCTCCATCGCAGGAGGGGATTTCCTGCAAGGGTCAGACCCGGTGCAGGCAGCCCCCAGGCTGGGCAGGAGCCCTCCGCGAGCCGGGCTGGTGGGCAGCACGATGCTCCGCACCCCACAAACACCAGCCTGGCATCCGCGCGTGGCACAAGCCCTCCCCTCCCCAGCACCCCCCGGCCTCCCCCCGCAGCCACGGCGGATGTCCTGCAGGAAGGCGACCGGACAGCCCTTGGATCTGCGGCTGGGCTGGCCAAGCGGGGCTGGCTCTGCATCCCGCAGCATCACCCACGGGACTTCCCGCGGGGAACGGCCGAGCCGGCAGGCCTGTCACCTCCCGGGACCCTGCAGCCACCGGTGTGAAGGCATTTTTTCTCCTTCTTTTTAGCTATTTATTTGCTCAAAAGGGAAATTTTAAAGAAGGCCTTAGAAAGGGGGGGAAGTGCTCAACACTTTTACTCAATCCTTTCTGTGCTCAGGATTCGGAGATACGGGACACCCCAACCCATTTCAGGGCTGGGCACCACGTGGGAGATGGAGCGGCTTCGGTTCCCCCCAGCTCAGCCCAGACCCCTGGTTTGCACGTGGCAAACCCGCAAAGACTTCGTAGCTCTGAGGCTGGTGCGATGAGTTTGCCCCCCCCAGCCGAGGGGCAGCCCCACAGCGACGCGCTGCCCTCCCGCGCCCCACCGTTGCTGCCAGAGGAAGCCTTGACCCACAGAAGCCAAACGGAGGTGACTGCAAGTCACTGCCTGCCCCTGGCTCTGCTGAGACCGTTCTCCGAAGACATTTGTGTGGGTTCAAGGACTTTCATTTTCCTCCCAGATACGTAAAAGATGTTTTCCCAGTTGCCTCCCCAAATTCGTACCCTAATACCCAGTGTCCTGACTTTATGAGTGATTCACCCAAATATCAGCCTATGAAAAACAGAATATATTTTTTTTAATCCCAAACTAGTACTTTTCTGAGTGAAAAATAGCTTTGAGTGACGAGCCTCGTCAAACCTGCACTTGCCCTCTTTTCTCAACATAAGAATAGCCTCTTTGAAGACATCAAATAGCATCCGAGCGGGAAGGATTTGCACAAAACGACATGGGCAGCCTTTCACCAAGGGGAGTTTGTGAATTGAGCGTGGCCCAAAGATCCTTCTTTGTTCATCTGTGTCAGCCAGGAAAAAAAAACAGGAACGAGCAGGAATCTGGGTGAAGAGACACGGCACGTCCGGGCTCCGGTCAGGGTTTCATGCAGCACCTTGCACGCCGGGGTTTGGTCCCCGCTCCGAGGAATCACCTTGCTCCTACCACAGCTGGGATGCCGATGGCCGCGGGGACATCAGGGATGCTGCAGGGGAGGCCAGGAGGTTCCCAGGAGGGCAACAGCGAGAAGAGCCCACGGATGCTTGTGTTACAGCGCTAAACTCCCAGAAGAGATAAAAAAAGGGAGAAAAATTCCTTTGTTCTGCAACAGGCAAAGCTTCAGGTGTGTATCATCTCCAAAAAGGTGTAACAGAGGCAGCAGGATTTACAGCTCTCGGATTAAACATTTCACGTAAGGTCTGGTTACGAAGCACTGAGACATGTGGCCGGAGGACCAGGAGTCAGTGTGGGGTAAGCGACAGGTCCCAGATGTAGTGTCCTTCATCTCTTCTCAGAAAATTACACCACCCAGCTCTTCCAAGCTCATCCTCACTCTTACGCCTCTGTGACTGATCCCCAAACTCTTATTTGTGGAAAATTATTTCTCCTGGAAAAGTTGTTTGGGTGGTTGGTTTTTTTTTTTCCTCCTCCAGAAAGTGTCTGCTCTTCAAACCAGATTATTGAAAACCTTTAAATGTGAAAATTTTCAACCAAAGGTTTTTGATCCCATGGTTACCTGGAATGGAAAAATTCTCAGACTGCTGTGAGGTTGACAGAAAGCTGAAATCTTTCATGGAAAAAGTCACTTTGGGTTTGTGCTAAATCCCACTCAAGGCAAAGCAGCTCTGAACCAGGCAGCATCCTCATCCTTCCAGGAAAGTCCTCTCCCACCCGGATCCAAAGCCCATTTGCCACAGGTTATGGGTTGGCTATTTCTGGCAACGGGGTAGTGGAGAACATAAGAGCTGAAGCTCGCTTGTTTTCTACTTTTTCTTCCATGGGACGAGTAACTTCAAGAAGAAAATCTGACTTTTCCGAAGATGCTCATTTGAAAAAAAATCTGTATTTGATGATGTGAACAAGTCCCCTGAACTCCTCTGCTTCCTGCCTTGCCCCGGATTCTCTCCCTCCTTTCAAGGCAAAATAAAGAAAAAAACAGATGGCAAGAAGCAAAAGAAGAAAATTGCGAATGGGAAAATAAAATTGGGAATGGGGAAATAGGGAGAACAAGGGAAGAAAGCTAGTTTTTTCCTTCCAGAATAGTGTTTTGGGGAGGGAGCCGCATGTCCCTTCCAAGGTGGAAATTTCAACAGATGAGCAGAAAAGCTGTGTTTTTCCACCCAAATCACACCCAGATCCCAGCCCTCCACCCACTCCCTCACCTCCCCTGGGGTCCAGGCCTGAACCACCCCGGGGTCCATCTCGGCAGCGTTTGCACCCGCTGCCCTGCCGGCATCACGGCAGGATGCGCTGACTGGCGGGTGAGAGGAGAAGGATGCAGGATTGGTCCTCCCCAGGGCAGCCCACAGCTCCGGGAGCTGCATCCACAGCCAGCACAGGGCTGGGGAAGCTGGGGGTGCCAAGGAGACCCCCAAAGCCCCCGCGGGAGGACACCGGTGTGGCCGCACACCCTGCTCAGCCCACGCTCACAGGCCGCTGAGCGCCGGGAGGAATCCGGCTTTGCCCAGACGTGCTGGCGGGGCCGGGGCCGACGCCGAGCTCTTGGACCCCGCTCGCCTCTTGCGTAAGGCAAAGAAATGATGCACAGAGTTACTGTAAGTGATGAGAGGCTCCTGGCTCCCTTTTAAAGCGACAGGCTGCTGTCTGCCCGGGGTCCGGCATCGCTCCCCCCCTGCCCCGGCCGATGTGCCCCCCCTGACCTCGGCCAGAAAACCTGCAGCGTTTCCCCAGGTGAGCAGCCCCCCGGGGAAGGGGGACCCTGAACCCCACCGGGGCCAGCGTCTCCGCTTTGGAGCTGCAAACAGAGGGGGTCTCTGGGGTAAATATTGCAGGGGGGTGCAGCAACCCAGACACAGCCTCAGAGCCCAGGCAGAAGCTTTGCAGCCCCTCTGGCTTGCAGCTGTGCCGTGCCTCAGTTTCCCCTGCTGGCACAGACAGGGGAGGGTCAGACAGACCGGGCTCAGCTGGGCTTTAGTGAGCTGAAACTAACGGTTAAAGGAGAGACAGCGGAGAGGCGAAAACACCAGCGCCTGGGTGTGCTGCTCCCACACATGGAGAAAAGGATGTGGCGTGGGGGGTCTCCAGACAGTGACCAATTTTCCTGCGTGCCTGCGAAGCCTCAGCACACGAGAGGAAGGAGCCTGCGAGCGCCGGGCTGCAGATCGCCCTGCTGCAGGGTGCCGTGGCATTCCCGACCGAGCCGTGCCCCCGCTCGGAAGCCCGCGTGCCATGCCGTGCCGTGCCACTAGCACACGGAGACACAGGAAACCTGGCTTCTCCCTCCCCATCGACATGTGCCGTGGTTTGGTTGTGGGGTTTTTTTTCTTCTTTTTCCCTCTTTTTTTTTTTTTTTCCATTTATCTGCTTTTCAAATAACGTTACTCATCCAGAGCAGGACGTCTGCATTCACCACTCACCGTGTTTGTCTGCATTGTTTCCTTCGGGGAGATGCTTACCCGCACACGGTGACTACTTGTCTGAGTCGTCACGGTGCCGAGCGGTGGGGATTACTCATGGTGTAAGGTTTGAGAAAGGAGGGGGGAGGCCAGATTTGGCGCTTTGTCTGCAGTTGTTCATTTCTCACTCTTTGATATATTTTTTTTCCCTCCTCTCTTTCTTCTTCTGCCAATGCTCTCCATCCCGGCTCTCTGAGCTCCCTCCTCCTTGCTCTTACACCGGGGCCAGAGCATCTGGCTGAATCCCCGCGGGATGTAAAACCACCTTTGCTGCGCTGCCCCACGGGTGCAAAGGGGTACCCCGTCCCCTCGTGCCCGACCGGGAGAACCAGTCCCTCCCTTTGGGACCCCCCTCTTCCCACATTGCTCCCCCATACCCATCTCTGCTCACTCTTGGCCCAACTTTCCCCCCACCTCTGCCACCACGTCGGCACCCGGCCACCGCGGCACAAACCTGTGATCTGTGCCAGCCGGACCAGAGCCGACCCTGACATCCCCATCGCTTCCTTCAAAGAAGACCCAGACCTGGTGCACAAAACCTCAGCCATCGTTAGGCGTAACAGTGTGATAAAGGCAGGGAAAAATATCTGGAAAGCCCTAGATGCTTGTTTCAGCCGGGGGCTGGGGCGGGCTCCCCGAAGGGTCCCTGCCAAGGGCTGATGTGTGAATTACCGTGTCTGCAACGCCGGGGCACAACCTGCCGTTTCGAGTGCGTGCTTGGGAAGACTCAACAGAAAAGCATTTGGGACACGGTCCTTCCCTTTCTCCATGCAAACCCGCGGCAGATCAATGAATATTTTAACAAAGAAATATTTCATTAAAAGAGTTGATTGCTTAATGAACTGTCCCTGTGAGCCATCAAAATGCAATGGTGGTTTTTTTTTTTTCCTCCCCTTAACGAAGGCGAAGATTCATATCACGAAGAACTGGCTTATCAAATTACCGTAATAGCCTGTGTAGACCAAGCCCGTGGAGCGGCGCGGGGAGGCTGGGGGCTGCCTCGCACCAGGGACACGACTCCGCGGGTGTGTTTAGACGATACCGAACAAGATGGGACCAGACCCGGGTCCCTGGGCAGTACTGCAATACGATCCATAAATAACAGTGGTTGGGATAGCGTGAGGCAGGTCTGGTTTCCTTTTGGCTGCCAATGTTTGAAGGGAAAGAAAATGATCCATCTTTTTTTTCCCACCCCAAGAACACCGTGACAGCATCTGCTTCAACAAAAGCCAGTTCTGATGTCTGAGCCCATGAATTCAGCAAAGCTCCGCTTTATTTGCATCAGCCTCGTTTACCTGGCTCTCATCTTGGGTCATTAAAACAGAAAGGCATCCAAAAATGTAATCAGCTCTCTCTTATCAGCACTGTTTGCTTGCTTGTGTGCCCTGATGAAACCAGCTGAGTGCTTCCCATCGCTCCTGCTGCTGCCCCCGGAGCTGCCGGGCAGGACATCAGCTCATCTTCCTCGCTCCTTTTTAAAGTTTCCATTGCATTGCCTTTTGCAAGTTTATTAATGAAAATATTCCTCTTCATCTCAGGTTTTGTAACGGCTCCACGTAGGGCAAGAGCTGCCGGAGCCACTCCGTGGGGCGGCCGTGATGCCGCTGGGCTGCTGGGCCGGGCACGGCTGCCGGGAGCGGAGTCATTAGCGGGTGGGAAATGAACAATAACCTGACAAGAAACGACCAATTTTCCATCAATTAGAGCGAAGCTTCTTTTTGTCTTTTTGTGAAATTAAGTTTTGCTGACTGGTGATTACTTTGGTCTGATGACAATTCATTAAAATTTACACGGGGAGGATGCTAATGGCGTGGCCGGGAGGAGGAAGAGGAGGAGAGGGAAAGGTGGTGAAGCAGCTGGTGCCGAGGTTGCAATGCGCTCGGATGGAAACGTGGGTTTAGCGGCAGGCTCCGGCGGTCAGGATCTGTCCCTCCAGCAGCGGGACAGGACATGGAAGAGGAGGGACACAGTGCCCAAAAGCGGGGCGGCAGGAAGCCATCCCCACTCGCTCTCCAGCGGGAGCACAAAAGCGCTTTGTTTGGGGCTGGAGTTCGGCTTCTTGTGCTGCTTCCCCCACCGAGGGCTCCTCCGCTGCCTCCCTCCTGTGTAACGATGCTGCAGCGGCCCCAGGTCTGATGCCAGCCTGGGATCCTGACCGGGGCCATGGAGCAGCTCCCGTGAGCTTGGGGACAACAGGGACACGTGCCACGAGCCCTGGTGCAGCCCGTGCCCGTGCTCACCGCACCCTCGGGCCGGTTCCCCAGCCCCTGCGGAGGAGCCGGGATGGGGGCCGGGGGGCAGCAGGGCTCTCAGTTCGGCACATGCAGGACCAGGGACGGGCGGCAGGAGTGAGCTGGTCCTGCAGGACCAGATGGGGAAGTCGCTACCAGCACCCTGAGCAACCGCCCAAACCAGATGCGATCGAGATCCAACTTCTGTTAAGAGTGAGGGGAAAGTACGCACTGAGTTTCCCACTTGCAGATCCGTATAGGTGCGTGTGTACGCACGCAGGCACGGGAGCCTTTAAAAATCAAGTCAAAGAGTGGATCCGAGCTGCCTGTCGCAGGATCAGGCCTCCTTGTGCCCCAGCTCATTTCTCAGGCTGCTGCTCCGTTCGCACACACCTGGTGATGGGACGCATCCGGGCCTGAGCAGGCACTGGGGGGCCCTAATCCTACAGGAGCCCCCCTCAACTATCCTCTGCACTTTGAAAAACCTCTCTGGGAGAGCCTAACCCCAACTTTCACTTTTATTCACTTATTTGTAAAAGTTTCCCAATGATTCAAAATCTGGCACTGATCCGCACTGGTTTTCTGCAGAAAGGAGCTGCCTTAGCGATCCCTTCCCAGGGAAACGGGCAGGGATTAGATCATCAGATGGCGATTGTGAAAGCTAAGTGAGTATTTACTGTAAGAGGGCTTTGATTCAGCAAGGCGAGTGTTTAAGTGCTAAGTCAATGGGATGGGAGCATCTGCTTCTGCGCTGGGCTGAGCCCGTCCTGCCCGTGCCCCTCAGCGCCCCGGTCTCTCCGGACATACTCCCAAATCCCCGTCCTGCAGGAGGGCAGCAGTGGCCGAGTGCGAAGGATGCAAAGATTTAGTAGGAAAAAAGTCAGGGTCTCACCAGGTTCTTTTCTCCCCAAAACTCACTGCAAGTTCAGAACCAATCTGCAGTTGGTTCAAGCTGGATTTTGTAACTGTGCCTACCTGGGCATAATGGGCAAATACAGGGATGATTTGCTCCATGCATGTTTTTGTCATGCATGTTTTATAACTTTATTTGGGAGGGGATTTCCACAAAATGCCATAAAACCTGGGGTTTCCCATTGAAAAGCTTTTCATGTTCTTTCATGACCTTTGTTCAACAATGACCTAATTTCACTCAAACTCTGGCACAGACTATTCCTGAGGTGGGAGGAGAAGTGGCATTCAAAATTGGGTCAGTTTTCATTAAAAATGCTTCCATTTACTAATAGTTTTTCATTTGTTGGAAGGACTCGGATCTGCTCAAAACGCCACGGAGCAGAGGGGATGGCTGCCGCTCTCGACTTGAGAAATGGGTTAATCTTCACAGGAAATCACTCCTCACCACTGTTGATGCTCAAGGACTTTCTGGCTCTGAGCTAAGAGCTTTCTCCCCCAAAAGGCTCAGATGGATGCGGTGCCTCAGTGCTACGCGGTGCCCGCCATGACTGCACCTTCCCCAGGGTCCTGTGCTGGGTGCTGGGTGCAAGGACTGGGGAGGGGCAAGGGCTGAGGGAAGCCGGGCTGTGGTCTTTGTGCCCACGTGTGTGTGTAACTCGCCCTTCGGTTCACGTGCACAAGCTGCGTGTTGGCCAGGGAGGCTCAAGCTCAGCCGTGCCCTGGGAAAGATGCAGGAGGGAAACACGAAAGCAACCAGGAGGATGAAACATCCCATACCCTGACCTAATTCAGAGCCTAATCCAAAGCCTGCCCTAATCAGAGAGGTCTGAATCTTAAAGTCTGATCCCCCCCCCAGTAAAGCAAATGGGAAAATGTAGCGGGATTTGGGAGATGGGGGCCAGCTGCCGTGCATCCACAGAGGCTCCTCGTTGGGGCTCCCAGGGATGGACCAGGGCTCTGGGTGTGGGAAGGGACCGTGGCCTCGGGTCTGGTCCCTGGAGAGGTGAGAGCAGCAAAACTTCACTTTCTGGAGCCACTCAAGATGGGATGGGAGGGAAGATGCATTTGGAGAGTGGCAGAGCCCACGGGCCCTGCGATTAAACCCTGTGAGAGCCGCGGGGCGGGCAAAAGCTGGCGATAAAACCAGCAAAAAACCAAGTGAGGTGGAGAAGGAAGCAAAGCAAAGCACCCGGCTCTGCCGTGTTCCTGCCACAGCTTCTCAAATGTGCAAATTATGCAGCCATTTCACGGGACACTTAGGAGTCAATTTGCAACGCGGCTCAGGGGGGAAATTGGGCACATAATTCCCCTGAACAATAACCCGCAGCCCGCTTAATTTAACTCCGAGCCTGCACCTAGTTAGCGCTTGCCGAGGGGAAGATGCTGCGGGTGCCCAGGCCACGTGTCTGCATCCCACCGGACCCCCGGTGCTGGCGGCGAGGCCGTGAGGACCGGGGGGCAGCAGGGCGAGCGGGGGGCCGGGCCCCTTCGCAAGGCAGCGGCTGGCGCGTCCCAGGCCGGCTCGCACGCTCGCACACGCGCCGCGCACCATCGGGCTCCGGCAGCCCGGAGCACAGTGGCAGCAGGCTGTTCTCATTACAGCCCAATGAGGCTGTTTACTCACCCAGCTGGAGACAGTTAGAGAGTGATAAATAATGAAAGAGAAAACATGATTTTCCCCTCTGTGGTTTCTATTTGTGTAACCATATGTCACAGCTCAATACGGCAGCATTTTTTTCTGCTTTATTCAGGAAAGAGTTGATTTTTTCCATAGAGCGGCTATTTTTTCCCCAACTTTTCTTTTTTTTTCTTTTCTCTGGTACAGTGACAAAAGTATTTCTGTTTGTTTTCCTGTGAACCTCATTCATATTCAGTCTCCTTAAAGTCTCGCTTGTCCCAATAACAGCAAAGGTTTGATAGGATTATTCTCAGCTTCTTTTCAAATACCTGTCGTGGAGCTGCGGGGAGGAGAAACAGCTGAAAACAGGCTGGTGAAGGAACACCACCCTGAGCGAGGTCTGCAGGAAGAGCGGAGCCCGCGTCTCTCTCAGGCTGCAGCAACTTTGTACTGGAGGATAAAACGTATTGGAGTTTTCCCTGGCGAGGGAAGAGAGGGTTAGATGAGCAGTAACTGGGACATTTTTGCAAGCAAGGCTCTCCGAGTGCTTTGCCAGGGTAACAGGGCATCGCTCCTGCCGTTTCGCAGGTAGGGAAACTGAGGCACGGCGTGCTGCAGTGAACCTGCAGCGGCAGAACCCAGCACCCCGCGCTCCCCCAGGCATCTGTGCTGGTCTGTCCCGGAGCGGCAGAAGCAGAGGTTTAACCAGGGGAGAAGGAGCGGGTGGGAGGCAGAAGGCAGCCTGGCAGGCGAAGGAGAAGATCTCAGACGAGCGCGGCTCTTTCCTCGAGGAAAAGCCCTTGCAGCGCGCCGCGCAGCCCGGATCGGCGTCGGGGAGAGCTCGGTGTGCGTCCCCGGCTCTGCCCGCCTGCCCTGGGGAAGGCAGGTCCCTGCAAGGCCCCTCTCCCTTCCCGCCAGGTACCGCACACCTTCCTCCTGCAATTATCCCCCCGGCTTCCCCCAGCGCCGCATCTCGGCTGCCGGCGTCTCTTCTCCTGCCATGCCCCCGGAGCCTGCAGCCTATTGTTCGGAGGTCTTGGCACGCTCTGCTGATGAGCTTCCCCTCGGAGCGCTCTCGGCCAGGGGCGTGCAATGTATTTTTTTGCCCTAGCAAGTTCTCCAGCTTCATAACATCCTCTTCCCGCAAGATACATCGTTTTGGGAGAGCAATTATCCGAGTGACCTCATCCATGTCTGCGGCATGAGGTCACCAACGTTCGGGGAGGCGTGTGCCTAGCCCGGTCCAAACGGGGTGTGCCGGAGAGTGCGGCTCATCCCGACCCGGCATTTGGGCTCACTCCAGAGCCCGATGGCATGGCCGAGGAAAAGGGCAATTAATTGTGCCATAATTCCCAGAGGCCAAATCAGGTTCTGGAGCGTAGATGCGGCAGTGGCACCAATTACCAACATCCCTGCCCGATGCGCTGTCGTGGGCTTTGGGAGAGCTGCGCCAGGGCTGAATGTGCCCCTTTGTCCTGAAACAGCACCAAATATCCTATCTCCCTCGCACAGACCTCCTGAAACGAGACCCACTGACCCATCGCTCCGCCTGCCTCCGACGGGGTCCAGGTCCCGTTACTTAGTGTGTAATCGCGGCGCGTACACGATGTTAGCTGTGATACCTAATCTCTGCAACCAGAATCCCAAAGCCTTCGCTGTGTTTGAATTACCTCAATTAAATTTAGCAAACACACCTCCTTGTATGGCTGATCACTTTTTAAAACGTATGAAAAACATTTCTCCGGAGGTTTCATGCGTAATAATCCCAGCGTGCCTGGAAGGCAGAAGATCATCCTCTGCTCCTCCAGCAGCACGCGTGCACACGCATTACACAGGCATTTCCACAGCACTTCACTGTGCTGCTTCCTGCATTTGCTCTGCTGATACCCAGCAGTGACCGCTCTGGGGTGTCTGGCATTTCACAACCACACCAGCATCCTTGCATTCTCGGAGGCGAGGTCCCACCAGCGAGTACGTTGTCAAAAAAGTGCTCAAATTCACCCAAATGCTGAAAAACAAGCTGTTACCCAGCCTGGAGCCACCACACCCCAGCAAAAACACCCCAGCTCCAAGTCTGAACCATACACTGTCTGAACACTTTTAGCATTGATGGAATTGTCCTTTTTTAAAGCAATTTAACTGAGTAAAATCAGTCTCTTCTTGCTTCAGGTCAGAGTGAGCTCTCATTGCAGGGCTTGAGCTGGAGACTGGGGGAAGATGGACCCCGCCGGTTCCCCTGACCCTCCTCCTGCCCCAGCAATTTTTCCAGCCTTCCACAAGCAGCCCAAACCCGCTCCTCAGGCTTCCAGGTCCTGCTCCTCTCCCCGCAAGCATCAAAAAATAAGAGCTGGGAATTTGTTGCAGGTTAATTGGGGTTATTTCATATTAAAACCCCTTTGCCTCTGTAAACCGAACCTTTGCTGCGCAGCATCGGTGGTTTCCACTTGCCGTATTACACCTCTCGGCACAGAGGGGGCTGTGCTAACCAAAGGAGCTGTGGATGCTTCCCCCAACGGCTCCTGCGAGCCCAGGTAGCTCTCCTGGCCAACGTGGGACGTGCCACCTCTTCACCTGTGTCACCTCCTGCTGTGGGTCACATCAGCCAGGAGGTGACCAACCCCAAATCCTCCAGCCCCGTGATGAACACCGGCACAGACGCCATCCTGGAGACCACCTAGACGGCATCCGGAGGGAGCCTGCAGCCTCTGGAGAAGGTGCCCATCAGCTGGGAACTGGATCTAATGCAATCACACGGGAATATCAAACCAGCTCCCTCCGGATAATGTTTCTACCCACAGACCTCACCTCTCTGGGCTTCCAGCTCCCACCTCCGCAGCTATGCTGGACGGCGGCCGTGCCAGGAAGCGTAAAGGCTCTCCATGACTTTTTCCACTCCTGGCTGTACAAACACACAGCTCCTGCGGGCTGCGTTCGCCTCTGCACCCCCCTCCACCTCCCCATCGCTCGCAGCCCTGCCGCCCGGCCCGGCACCGCCTGGGTTAACGGGAGGCGGTTGGATGGAAAAGGCTCTTTTTTATTGTAACAGCAGATACGGAGAAGAAAAAGCACTAGAATCATTTATCTGGCTCACAGTTTCACTAATGCCCTCGGCTTTAGGCCAACGTGAGATATTATGAGGTAAATCGGCCAAGTCATGCTATACAAACATTTCAAAAAAGAAAGATATTTTCAGGCTCTTGCAGGAATCCAGCCCTCCCCCCCCGCCCCGTGTTGGGTTACTGCAGGATTCGTCCGGCTTTGTAGCCCACTTTACGTTCATCTGCGGCCCTTCAGAAAAACAGGAGAACTTAAGCCAAAAGACAGCGCTTGAATTTGGCAAGGGGCTTGTTCAGCGACGCAACCGCCTTGGCACGGGCCAGGCACCTCGCAGAGCATCCCCGGGCCAGCCCCAGCCCGCGCGGTCCCGAACCGGCCGGGATGCTCTGCCCTCGCCCAGCTCCCTGCCTGCGGGGAGAAGGGAGGAAAGCGGAGGAGAAGGGAAGAGCAGAGGGCAGAGCTGGAGAGGGGCAGCAAGGGGAATTTCCCAGGGGAGAAAATGCCTTTCTGGTCCCGGATAAACAGTCCATTCCTCCTAACATCCCGGAACTTGCCGTACAGTGCAGAGGTGCTCAGAGAAGCATCTCCAGCCACACCGCGCTGCTGGGCTGCTCCAAAGAGCGCGGTGGGCAAAGGCAGCCCCTCCAACACCTCCGTTCAGTCGCGAGGGACCGACCCTGGCACTGATCCGTCCTGCCCTGGCCGTGCAGACGACCTCAGAGCCTCCCACATCGTGCATCGGCAACCCTGAAAGCAAAAATATTCCGGTCTGAGTAGCGGGCATAGTGAGCTTTTTAGGTTAATAATGCATTTTAACTTCACAGGAACTATTCAACAATATATACAAATTTTTTATTGCTTACAACATTTAAATGGTTTGGGTTCTTTGCTGTTTATTAAAGGGCCATTGAAAACATCTCTCCATTCTTGTTCCTGTGTCTTGAGCAGTTCATTAAAATGCCCACCTTTCCTGTCATAAAACCCACGTACGTAGGCTAATAAAATCCAAACATGTACTATTAAAGTCCCCACATACAGAATAAAAAAAGAACCACACCCGCAGCCCATATTCCAAGTGCCCACATAAAACACAGTAAAAGCTTTATGCCGCTGCACCGACACCCGCTCCGATGGGTGCAGCAACGGCGACCAAAGTACAGAAGAGGGTGCCAGCACCTGGGGGTGTCCCAGCTGCCCCAGGTGGGGTTAGCAGGGGGACAGACCCTCCCCGTGACCCTGTAACTCAGCTCTGGCTTTTTCCCAGCTTGACGGTCCTTCAGAAGCTGCTCCTGTCCTTACCGGGATGCACAACGGGTTTGTGTTTGGGGTTTCCTGGGAGTTACAACATCTGGGGTCCCAGGTGCTGCCAGTCTCGGTCCTACTCCACCACTTCCCTGCCAGGAGCCGATGAGGAGCGGGGAAGGGGCTGCAGAGCCCAAGGGCGGGCGGGAGAAACCATCATCCCTTCCAAAGGCCAGGGCGATGCCTGCTGGGGACTTTGCAGTTCCGCTTGGCTGGTTTTTGTTGAGGAACAGGGAGCCTGTGACTTGCAGTCATGGAACAATCTTGGTTTTCCACCCGCCCGGAGCCAGAGGTGTTTGGATCTGGGCTTCTGTGCCAGCCAAGCTCCGGAGGTGCAGAGACAGAAACCCCCAAACCCTGCAGCAATCCAGGCGCCGTGCTGCAGCTGGGTGTAGCTGAGCGAGAAGCTTTGAGCCCACAGACTTTTTTTTCCTTTCCTTCCCCCATCTCAGAGGGTTAAAGCAAGACGGGCTTAGCCCAGGCGTCTGCACCGTCGCTGGAGCAGATGCTCCCAGGGTCACGCAAACAGGGGTGAGGGCTGGTGGCACCTGCCCCTCTGAACACAGGGCTGGGAGACCTCCCCCAGAGAAACCCCTTTGCTCTCCTGGAGTCCATCCCCACCCCAGCCAGACCGTGGGCTTGCTGATGCCACGGCTGGCTGCGTGGGTGGGCAAGGGGAGAGGCAGGCAGGCTCCTCCAGAGCTGCTCTCCCGCAGCAGCCCCTGGCCCGGTGATGCGTCTATCACCGAGCATTTACAGACTGCGATCGATGGCGGCTTGGGCAAAATACTCCGGCGCATCATTATTGTAACGACCCAACAGCAAAATGGGTATATGCTGTCCTACGGAGGGGCAGTTTCCTCTCCCTCACCGGGCACCAGTGCCGGCACTAGCAAGAGGCAGCAGCCCCCTTTCCTTTCCTTTCCCTGCGCACCTCTTTCCTCTTGCTTTTGGCCAACCCCCACGAGATGGCCAGAGCCTGCAGCTGCCGCACACCGGCCTCGAGCCCCGGCTGCTGCGCTGGAGCATCCGCCGGCTCAGCATCACCACCCCCGTCCCCCCTCCGCCTGCTTCCTCCCCCGGGGAAGCCCGGCGCTTTGCTGGAGGGCACGGAGTGAATCATCCAGTAACACAGAAATCTCAGAGTCCTCTTTAGACATCCCAGGAGAAGGCAGATCTGAGGGAAGGCAGCAGAGAAGATGCCTGCAGCAATGTCAGTGCTAGAACAGCCGGGCTGACAGGATTCAGAGCGGGGATTAAGGTTGGGATCAGGGATGCAGGGAAAATGAAAAAAGACTCTGGCTTTCAGGCGCGCCTCCGCTGTGTTTGTCTTCTTGTTTGCTCGGGAGGAGGACGGGCTCCCGGCCTTAAAAGGCCCCCGATTGCCTTCCTGAAGAGGCTGGGGTTCACCTCGGTGCCGCATCCAGAGGTGTTTGTGGGGGGAGGGAGGATGCAGTGGGCACCTTCTGCTGTCACTGGTGCAGCTGGACCGGTGGCAGCAGGGAGAGGCTGGGCAGACCGAACACCGACCCGTGGGAGGACGCATTAAACAACACCGAGTGGCTGCGGGTGCCTGAGGAATATCTGCCTTTGCACAGCGGTTTCTGTAATGTCACTGCTTCACTTCCTGACCGAACTATTCCCATTTCCATTCTCCGCGGTGCTTCTCAGCCAGGGACACCTCTGCCTTCCTCGGGCAGGGGCAGCCGGCGCACGGGGGTGGTGACAACGTTCTTACCAGCTTCAGATCCCTTTGCTCTAAGGTGGCATTTCATTGTGCGTGGGGAAGCGGAGCAGCTGCCTCTCCCCATGCTCCAGCCCCTGCTAAAAGCAGGACCACGGGTCACAGGAACCTCAAGGAGAGCAAGAAAGGGAGAAGAAAAGCCAGGCCAATTGTGCAGTCCATTTAGGTGCAGGAAATGGGGACCAGCAGTAGGAAGGCAGCACCCCTGCTTGTCCCCCTGCTCGCTTCCCACCATGTCACCAGGAAGAGACCCAGCCACTTGTCACTCCGTACCACAACTCTGCTCTGCTTTCCCCATCACTTCCCCAGCAAAAGGGTCTGCCGTGCCTTCGCTCCCTGGCAGAGCTGGAGGTCCAAAGGCTGCTCTGGGGTCCTCCTCCCCCAGCTGCAGCCCCCCCAAAGGGCACGGAGCAGCCCCCCCCAAAGGGCACGGAGCAGCCCCCCCCCAAGGGACAGGCACTGCTGCATTTCCCTGGGTGAGCTGAGGGAGAGAGGAGGTAGCAGAAGTTTGCTGCTAGGGAAAGCAAAGCCAGACTCAGGGCTGGCCCCAGCCCCCCACCTCCCCCAGCAGCTGCGGGAGCCCAGGCACCGCAGCAGGGTCCCCCCGTGCACCCCCAGCCCTCTCCTCCTGCTCTGCTCTCCGGGGAGGGAAGGGGTGCAGGGTCCCTCCGTGCCGTGCTGCCGGAGGCGGTGGCAGGCCCCAAACACTCTGCAGAGCACCGGCGGGGGCTGCTTTAATCCACAGGCTCCGCAACCATCCACCGTCCAGGCAACGTTTCCAGTCAAAGCAAATCTGGACTCTTCCATTCAGCCTATTTCTCTGCCTCTTTCTTGCCATTTTCCCACCCCCCGCTTCTCTCTTATCTCCACATAGACCATTAACTTTCTCCCCAGTGCTGCCCACCCTCCTCCCTCCCCTCCTCAGGGCTCCTCCACATGCCTTTTCCTATTTAAGTTTCGACGGCCCCACACCCCCCCCTTGCTCGCACAGTGGCTGGAGGATGCTGAGCCCCGCGCAGCCCCGGAGCCGCTCACAAGACACCCGTGTAGTTTATACACACAAACATCCTTCGGCACCTTGCCACTCCGACTCTCATTTCGAAGCTCCCTCTTTTCCCCCATCGAGATACAAAAGACACCAAGTTCTTCCTTCACATCCCTCTTTCCCCTTCTCCCCTCCCCCTGATGCACAGTATCCAACCCTCTGTTTTCGAGGGTTTGGGGCTTTTTTTCCTTCTTTCCTACCCCTCTCCCCTTTTTTTTTATTTAAGTTTTTCTTTTAACTTTCAAGGTCAACACGGACAGACAATGCCACCAGTGCCTGTTTGATATGTGAGCGCTATTGGCGTCCATTGCCACGGTTTCCGTGGTAACACAGTAACCATTAATTTTCAATTAAAGTAGACAAAAAGCCCGATGACAGCTCCAGGTCTGCTGAAGATGTCAAGAATCCGTATTAATATACAGCAAGAGAGCATAATTGTGTGTCCATCTTCCCGAGCAACGAAAATGGAGGGATAATTACCAGCTAGAAAGCCACTCTGTAATTTTGTTCTTACTGTCACCACAACCCTACATATTAGCATAAATTAAAAGCAGGGTTTATTGTTACCAAAGTGCATTGATATTTCCAGCCTATTTTCTTCCTTTTAACTGTTTGTTGTTGATGAGTGACTCCTGGACACATGGTGGGTGAGCCCACAGGAGCAATCGAGATGCCAGAAAGTAATGGATGAAGCCTTGCGATGCCACCCAGGTGGAAGGAAGGCAAGAAGAGCGCGATGATGGGCAGAGAAATCCCAGATCGCTCTGCAGCCCTCTTCCATCCTCCGGATCCACAACGAGCTCCCGTCCCCAGCGTGGTCCATCCCGGCTCGACTCCGCCACGCGTCCCCATCACCACCTCCTCGGGCTTCGCCTTGGAGCTGGAAGGGGTGTAAGTCCCTGACTGCTGCGCGCTTGGTGACAGCCGCTGAATTCATGAATTTAAGTGAATGGAAAAAAGCAGGTTCCTTGTATCATATCCAGAGAAAGCTGTCCTTCAAAAGGAAATTTAGTGTAATTACCCTTAAGGGAGCGATCCTCACTCAGTCAGTCACAACACTGACCTGCTGCTAGGATCTGACAGGGAAATTACAGGCTGTGTACTCAACAAAAAGGGCTTCCTTCCTTCTTAGAGGAAGGATGAAATGCCGAGGTTTGAAAAGAAAAGTATTGGCTTCTGGGTTTTAAATCAGTATCTCACACAGGGCTTTCCTTTGCACAGAAATCAGAAGGGGGTGGAGGAGAATCAAGCCAGGGAGGGGAATGGGCGTTTTATGGGCTGGAAAAAGAACCAAGAAGCTCCAAATTCCCACCGAGCGAAGAAAGTGGTTTCTCATGATTTGCTTTCATGATATGCAGCGAGACGATGTGCACGGTGGAGAGCAGAAGCGAACCGGCCTCGCAAAGAGGTCTGCTGCAAGCAAGGCTGGCACATCTCCGTCCTTGCGCGGGAGCAGCATCGTTGCACGGAAGCCAAGCCAAGCCCCGTGCCTCCCCAGGCAGAGCCCAAGGCCGGGGGGGTCACAAACGCCCCCTCAGATGCTGTCACCACTGCGAGTGGGGCATGCCTGAGTGGGATGGGCTTGGAGAAACCTCTGTGGTTCCCTCTTGTACCTAAGGAGGGACTAAAGCCCTCTCTGGTCCATTGGTTTGCATCTACAGGAACTCAGGTGGTGAATTCCCAGAGGGCTGGAAAAGACAATCATAACGTCTATGATAAGGGGGGGGGGACTAGTCAGAATAAATTGATACTCAGAAAAATACACAAATAGATTATTAAGCAATCAATTTGTAAGGAGCTAAAAGATAATGGCGAGGACATGGGTTTGTCTGGAATATTGCGTCAAGGCCATTTCTTCCCGTGCCGAGGCAGCTGGCCCAGCAGCAGACACGACACCCGCTGACTCCAGGAAGGCTTTGGTGCGGCCCCCCCGACATTCTCATAAGCAAATAAAGGTAACACGGTCTCGAGATGAAATCATCCGACTGCAGAGGCACAGCCGGGTGGGAAACCACACTAGGAGTTATCAGCAGCTTGCTATCCAACTGAAAGGGCTTTTTCAGGGCTGGGGCAGGAGGGATTGTCCTCCGCTCAGGCCTGGTTAATATTTTTGGTGGGAAGTGAGGCTGCACGCAGAGAGTACGTGAGTATGTGTGCAATGTCTGTGGGGACACCCTGGAGAGGGGCTGCCATTTGGGGGGGCATCGCGATAAAAGGAATGAGTGACCTCATGAGCTGCAGTCAGGCCAAAGGGATGGGGAACTACAAGCAAAAACCTGAACTAGAACTTTTTTTGCAAAAGGCTGGCAAGCCAGTGGTGCAAAGAGCAAGATTTACACTTGATCACTAGCTGGGTACGAACAAACAAATCGCCGAGCGCAGACAGGGCGAGAAGAGCTGTGGGGGGATGCTGCGGGGCTTTGCCCACCGGGTACCCAGCCCACGTTGCCTGCTGCCCGTTGGGAGGGAGATCGGCAAACTGAGAGTTCAAAGACGAGCAGAGAAGCAATGATAAGAGGTTTGGAAAACATGACCCACGAGGAGAGATTGGAAGAGCTGCGTCTGTTTAGTCTGGCCCGGAGAAGGCTAAGGAGGGCAGATTAGAACAGCCTGACAGTACGAAAGGGTGCTGCAAAGAGAACAGGGATCGACTGCTCTGTGTTCCCAGCACAGGAGCAGAAAGGGGCTCTGCCTGCAGATTTAGGATAGAGAAAACTTTGTAGGCTCTGCAGTATGCGACCAAGGGAGGTCACAATCTTTTTCATAAAAAGACCTAAGAGAAGAGATTAGACAGAGGTGTCGGTGCCAGAGACCTGCCCCTCGGAGCATCCTCTCCCAGGCAGCACTGCCCTGACCCCAGGGGAGGCTCCGGATGCAGACTGGGGCAAAGCAGCACCAGGTGCTCACCCCAGGCTTCTCTTGGATGTCACTGCTTGCGGTAGGACTAAAGGAAAATTTCCATAACAAACCTCAAGGTGATCTGGACAGGAAGTTCAGTGACTAACAAGCGTAAATACATAAAAAATTGCTGGCTTTGGCCAAATAGAAACATTTCAAAAGCAGGTCAGCTATCTCTCAGAGTAGAAATAAGGAGGAGGCTGAGAGCATCTCATTTGTGCCGTTCAGTAATGGGGGGGTTGAAGTTCTGAAGGGATTTGTTTGGAGAACATTTAGTGCCTCTAACACTTTAAAAGCTCAAAACAGAATCATCTGATTTTCTGTAAACAAAGCTCTTAGTCAGTTGGTTGGGTTTTTTCCTTCCAAAGTCCAGATCATGCTAATTATAAAAAAGTTTCTATTCTATTTGTGGATAGAATTTTGCTTTTAAACTGTGGGATTTGTACCAATTATGAATCTATACGATGTCTGCAAGAGCTGGGGACCCTGATAGCTTGAATACTCAAGCCAGCAGGTTAGGAGAGCAGCCCATATACTTTTCTGGCTGTAAAACATCACATGCAATTATGACACCGATTTTCAGCCCTACCTACAGCTTCAAGGACTTGCTACCCAAGTCAAGACTCACCTTCCAGATCAAATGGTCCTGGGATCCCGTTGCAATACACACAGAAACCTCATCCATCACCTGAGGAGTTACAAACCAAAGCCCCAGCGTACTGCCCCAGAGGGGGTAAATGCCACTGCGGGGAGAGAGGCCCCATCTTGCCAGGGAAACCCAGCACCAGGGCTGAGCCCCTTTTATCCAGGTGCCCCTGGGCTGCCCGTGGTGGAAGCTGCAAACGGCTGAATTTCAAAACACCCTGGGCCAAATCAGCTGGTGTAAATTGGTGCTACTCCACCGGCACCAGTGTTAGGAAGCTGATTTAAACAAGCTGAGGGCTTAGCTCTCAGCCTTTAATTTCCACCTGGCAGAGCCAGCTGTTTGCAGCATTTTCCCTTCACTCCCCACGCCCAGCAGATGTGTAGGACACTGATCCTGACCCCAGGATCTGTCCTAGAAGTGGCAGCAGGAGCACTGAGTGTACCTGGAAGATTTGTATGTGCCGCCGGGGTCCCTCAGGATGAGGGAAGATGCTATAAGCGTTATTCACGTGCCCAGCTCAGCTGATGGATATTGCATACCCTCCCAGTCCAGGAAACAGGCCAAATTCTGCTTCTTGTTACACAAGGGTAAATCTAGAGCAAGTCCCTTCTGACTGCACCTCTCTCCCAGAGACAGGCTGCTAAGCATCCACGTTTTGTTTAGTTTAGGGGGGAAAAAAACCATCCAGATGATTTACAGGGGCAGGTCTGAAAGGGAAGGTGACAGAACCGGCTTGTCGCCAGGAAAGTCTCCACTCCCTCTTTGCCGGAGTGCTCTCCCCGCCGGGCAGGCGAGGGCAGACTGCCCCCCCCCCCCCCCCCCCCCCCCCCCCCAAAA
>VXBL01003098.1:113870-247736 GCA_013400195.1 Aramus guarauna
TGCACAGCAGAGAAATGCTGACGCTCGCCCAGAGCCCTTGCACACCCTCGCACACCCGCCTTGCTTTGTCCCCAGCTGCAGCCCAGGGTCCTGCGCGATGCCCGGACCCAGCACTGACCCTCCAGCTCTCAGAACCCCCCAGTTGGTGCAGCCGTAGCGAGCAAAGGGTCAAAAAGATCCCAGCCCTCCTTTCCCCCCCTCGATATAAATACCAGCCTACCAGTCGACACAGAGTACATACATCTTAAACAAACACTTGGCCGGGCTGTTTATCTCCACAGCCTTTAAACAAACTCTTTCAAAGGTTTCTGCTGATATGAGAGATTTACTGAAAACCATTCGCCCTTCTTAAAAGCCTCTCAGTTTATGCTGCTATGGGTGAAACGAATAGTGTTTTAGCCTGGAGTTTTCTGTCTTCTGACCGCATGTTTATCCTAGGGGCCACTGCTGGCTTTGATATGAGAGCAGCATGGACACAAATCTTTACGATGGAAAATATAAAATAAACCCAGAAACTCCGCGTGCGTGTGTGTGCGTGCGTGTGTGTGTGACACGGGTGGAGAGGACCAGGCAGGGAGGAGTGAATGAGAAGCTTCGTCCTTGTTAGTGTCACGCTTGGCATCTCCGGCCCGTGCCTCCAGCATCCCGTGTCGCTATCCCACGGCGTACATTATTCCCATGAAAGTTTTCATCCCTGCAATCAGTGCGGGGCTCCCTGAGATTATAAATTTATAGCAGCTCTCAGCATCACCCGCGACAGCTCAGCACCTCCACGGGGCACGTCACCGTCACACTGCTCGGTTCGCAGAGCAGGATTCGTTAAACCACTGGCAAAAACCGAGAGACATCAGAGTTCCTGCCAGAGCAGCCAGGACGGCTGTTCGGCCTGAGGCACTTTATATCTTCTCAGTGCGTTTTCAGCTCCATTTCACAGGTGGGAAACCTGAGGCAGAGGGAAATGATGTTCTCAAGGACACTTGGGAAGTAAATGGGAGGAATTGGACCTGAGTTTAAATACTAGATGGTCCTGCTTCAAGTAAGGCTGATCTGCTACTTCTGACTTCACCATAAGAAGAAGAAATGGGAGAAGACAGACTGAAAATGCTTTTGGAGGAGCTGAACCATTTAGTGGGGAGAACATTTGCCCACAGTGCTTAGAAATCACACCTTGATTTTAACTGGGGCCTTTTGCATCTCGCCCATGGCTTTGCAGCGATTCCTCCAGGCTTCAGCCAAATCAAAAGGCTCTCACACAAGTTGGGATGATTTGTCAAGCTGCTCTGCAACGGGCAGAGCTGAGGCCTCCTGAGCCCTGGCAGCATCAGCCAAGCATCACCCCAAGGACAGTTTCATGCCTGGGAGCCCCCAGTCCTCCTCCCCCTCTGCAAGCAGCCGAACGGCCCATGCCGTGCGTGAAGAAGAGCAGCGTGGGGGGCACAGGGCTGTCCCCCGGGGTCCTGCCAGCAGGGAGGGCTGGGGCACTGGAGCAGGAAGGCGGGATGCAGCGGGATGTGCTCAGAGATGCTTGGGGAAGGGGGAAGCAGACCCGGCAGCCTGCGCGCTGGCTCCCAGCACCACGGCTGGAGAAGGGGCATTTTCTGTCCTCACTGGTACCTCTGTATATCCAGGGTAGCTGCAGCAGTGACGCTTTTTCTGTAGACTGTGATGGGCTTTCTGGTGAAACCCAGGCTAATTTCACCAGAGCCGTGGCTTTGCCTGGCACCCACAGTAAGGTAATCAGGAGATTCTGGCACGGCTGTAATTACCACTCGTCAGATGTAGCGCAGGAGAGGATGCGGCGAGGCACGATCTGGACTGCTGCCACGGCCCCAGGAATGGGGGACCTTGGCCAGCCGGCTTGGGC
This sequence comes from Aramus guarauna, assembly GCA_013400195.1. NCBI lineage: Eukaryota > Metazoa > Chordata > Aves > Gruiformes > Aramidae > Aramus > Aramus guarauna. The sequence continues at coordinate 115,735 of VXBL01003098.1, forward strand.
GTCCCGGGTCACTGTCCATGTGCCAGTGACACAGCACGGGGACTGCTCCGGGGGCGGGGGGGGTGCACAAGGTGCCTCTGCCCCAGGGCAGTGCCGGCCAGCCGGGCGCATCGTGCCCACGCAGCCCTGCCGCAGTGCCCCGGTGTGCTGGGCAAGCTCTGAATAAAGACGGTCCCTGCCCCCAGGACCCTGCAATCTAGCGGCAGGGTACAACATTCTTTCTCCTTTTCTTCAAGCGGTTTGCGTTGTTTTCTCGAGTGTTTTCCAAGGAGTTGACCAAGCCTTCGATTTGCTCCTGCTGCAGTGTGCCACGCAGAGGAGGAATCTGTTCCCTTTTTTCCAGCAGCCCGGGGCTTTGCAGCATTACGTGTCATTTCTTATTTACCGTCCTCCCTCGCTTATGACACACTCAGGTAGAGACCTGTTTGTTGTCAGTATGACACCCACATTGGTAAACAAGGCGAGTTTACCCAGCCATCAGTCAGGGCGTTATCGATAGCAGGCATTGCTTCCCAACAGCAAGAGCAACCTCAGGGTGGGTGAGAGCTGGGAGCCAGCACGGGCGATGCTCCGTCATCCAGTATCCTTGGGGTCTCTGCTGCACAGCCAGAGGACGAGGATCTGCTCTTGCACCACCGAAAACCAGCAATCCATGATGCGGGCCTGGCAGGGAGAAGGTTACAATCAGGTCTAGGCTCCTAAAGCTTTTATTTTCTTTTATTCTATATGAATATTTTTTCTTCCCTGTGGCTCTCTAGCTCCCTGGATCTCCCAGGGTTTTAGCAAGCCAGAGCGAACAAAGGCACACGACAGGTTTCAGAGTAAACACTGGCTACCACGAAACTCCTGATAAAATTGCAAAAGCTCTGGCCACTCGGCCACACTTGGAGATACGACCTCGCTACCCTGGCAGGCCTGGAAAACAGAAGGCAAATAAAGAAAACCCCAACAAATTTACTGGGGATGGCCATTACAGCATTGTGGCGTGGGTTTTCGGCCCATCTCAGAATAAGCTGGAGGCTTCACACGGGATCTGTGAATGCTGGCATCGACGGGACTGCTTCTCCATCCCTCCTCCAGCCCCGCAGCCCAAGGCGGGAGAAATTCTGGGTCTCCTGCGAGCGTAAGGTCTGAGGCTGCCGGGTGGGAGGAGGATGAAGCCAACAATTCCCAGATGTCCCTCTGCACCACCATGCCCAGAGACACGGAGACTGGGTGATTCGGGCTTCTCTGGGGATAAAAGGTGGTTTTGTATGCTCTGCATTTAGGAGAAACCCGGCAAAAGAGCAAAGGTCAGGAGAGAAATGCTGGTATTTATTTATACAGGAGAGCTTTGCGAACAACACGTATTTGGGAGCCTTTCGAAACAACATAACTCGCCCTGCAGAGCTGCTAAACCAGTTTGGGAGCGACACTCCCGCACGGAGCCGGCAGCACCCGGACACCCGGGGAGCGTGCGGGAGGGCAGCTGGAGACGCAGCCGTCCGCCCCGCGCCGTGACTCGCCCCAAACCCCGGGGGGCTCGGGGCACCCAGACGTTCCCTGGGATCCCCCCCAGGCTTGGTTCTAGCACAGGGGGGAGCCCAGTTTCTGGGTGCTGGTTAACCTGGGCTGAGCACAGGCTGAGCGACGTGGCCTGATGCTGGGGTGAGGGGCAGGACAAGCCTAGCTCTGGGTGGAAACCAAGGGAAAAAAGCAAAAAGCTGCTTTCCCAGAGGGGAAACCTCGGAGCGTTGTCCCCGGGCTGCTCAGACCCTGGATTTATGGCGTTTGCTTTAATGGGGCGGGTAGGTGTTTCTCCATGGGAAGCCGCAAGCCTGGGGTGCTCGGGATCTCTGCACCAAACCCTGGCTGTGCTCAGCCCCCAAATCAGTAGCCACTTTTGAAAGCTCGTGGCCGTAACGTGGAGCAGCCTTTGTGTGGCCGGCTGGGTCTGAGAGCAGAGCCCAGAAGGGGTCCAGGTGGCAGCAGGGCCCCAGTCCGTAACAACCACCTCCCTTCAAATGGAAACTTTCCCCTATTTTATCGCCGTTTTACTGCTTTGAGGCAGCGCGCAGACGAATTCAGCAAAGTGCAGCTGGGCAAAGGGAGGGACGTAGCGGGAGCCAGGCAAGATGCTGCTAGCTCGGGTGTGCTGATGTTCCTGGTAGCTCGGAGGGAAGTTGTTCGTTATAAAAAGGGCTTTTGTCTGAAACCTCTCACTGCCGTTCTGGTCCTGCAGGAGGATGGGATGTGCAGCCATCCCGACGGGTTTGCCTGGCAGCGTTTTGGCAAGCAGGGTTCACCACGGTGGCTGGACCATGCCGGCACGGCGGCTGCCTCGGTGCTGCCTGGACATCGGGTCCTGGGCCAGCCCCGCTCTCTGCTGCTTGCCCTGGCTCCTGGGAAGGCAAAACCGCACTGGTGGGGGCTCGGGGTGTTTCTGGGGACTGTGTGAACAAACGCAAGCTGGTAATGGCAGCGTGGTCAGTGGCCTTTTCTGAGCTGTGTCTGTAAAAGTTCAGGTTTGCCCTCCCCATCCCATTTTTTGGGGATCCTGCCTGCCATATGAACAACCAACACCCTGACATCTCAGCCACAGCCAGGGCTTCGGAGGAAAAAAATAAATGCAGGCAAAAGCTCTGGCTAAAACATGGCAAGGCTGACTTGGAAGCACTCCCACGGCACCGCTGGGATCGGTAGCTCATTTTTTTGCACGCCCTTGCCCTCCCCATCAGGCTGCACCCCCCAATGGGCAACTCAACCCCAAACGCATCCCGGCCCCTATCACTTCACCGTCAGCGGCTCGGGGCCGGCCATGAGCAAAACCCCACGGGCAGCCTGTCCCCGGCGGGTACGGCCAAGGTGGCTGCGCCGGTCCCTGCGCCGGGCAGCTGCGGGACCAGCACGACAGAGCCCCGCTGCCGGTGAGATGTGGGTAGCACAGACGGGCCCTTGAGCATAAACCAAAGAGAAGACTTTTTGTTCACATGTGTTGGCTCAGCTCAAATAACTCATCGGGGACCCGAGCTGCAGGCTGGAAAGGGAAGAAACTCTCTCCAGATGAAAGGATGTCAGAAAATTGTATTTAGTCAACTGCGTGTGTGTGTTAGAAAGGGGCGGAGGGAGGAAGGGGCCGCGGAGGCTGTTACTGTGACTGACTTTCTGACTTCTTAACTTGTCAGCATATCCTAAAGTTAAAAATGCACATGCACACAGGACTGCAGCCAAAGAGGCTGTCTAGCCGCAAATCCAGATGTGGGGGCCACTGCGCAGCCAGCCAGCCCCGCTCTCCCTGAAACGACTTTCAGACTAAACAATTGTGACTTGGCTGTGAGAGGCAGCGCAATTCCAGATGCTGCTTTCCTTTCACGTTGTTTTAATTGGGCTGGCAGGCGCAAGGGCTCTTTCAGTGAGAGGAAAGCTTCCCCACGGGACCGCAATGTTTTGGCAAAGCTCCCACGCTGCTACCTTAAGAGAGAGAGAGAGGGAAGGAGAGGGAGAGGAGGGGAGGCAGGGAGGTGGCGGTGGGGAGAAAAATTGAGAGCGACTTTCCAAGGTGTTTACTGCTGTGAACGGCTGCCGCTTTGCGTTTTTATCTGCTGAAATTGTCACCTTTTTTTGGGGGGGTGGGGTGGGGGGGGGGTGCGGCTTGTTTAATGTCACCCGGGAAAAAAACGCCCAGGACGCGGGGCCGTGCTGGGGAATGGGGACTCGTCCCGCTGCAGCCCGGGGTGCAGCCGGTGGCACAGCCAGCCCATGCCGGCAGCAATGCCAGGACAGCCCGGACAGCCCGGGAAGGGACTACCCGGGCTCTGTGCCTCGACCAGGGGCAGCAGCCGGGTTTCCGTCCTGGCCATCCCCGCAGCGCTGCCCCGGGGATGCTGCCCCATCCCTTCCCAGATGTTTACAGAGAGCCCCGGCACCGAGCTGGACAGAGCCGGCGGGTTTGCCCTTCACCTTGCACTGGCAGAGTGGGAAGCAGTAAGGGCTGTTAAAGTCACTGTAAATCTAGTCCTAAGTAAGGTAGGCGCTGACATCCAGACCCTGCTCCAAGGGCTAAACCCCCGTGTTTGGGTGGTGAACACCCTCATTTTGTCCTGCCCTAGCTCCTCACACTGATTGGTATGAAAGGGTTAAACCAACCCATTTTGGTACCCCGCGTTACCACCCATGCTGCTCCCCTACGTGCCCCTTCGCCCGCGGCGCTGCCGAGGAGAGAGCTTCACCGCAGGGCAGCCGGGTTCTGCCCTCGCAGGGTTAAACCAGCGTGGTCCTTCCTCCGTGGGGTGAGACCCCAGATGCTCTTTTAACCGCCTTGAAGTGGTGTGCCGGCCGCCCAGCCGCTGCCAGCGGGTGAGTCAAGAGCACAATTTTAGCCTGGGCCGGGCTCCTCTCCCAAAGCCAAGCCGAGCCAAGGGAGGCACAGCCGCTGCCCCGAGATGGGGTTTTAAGGTGGACTCTGGAAAAAAAACTCGGGAGCCCCACGGGGAGCACGGGAGGTGAGAGGGGAGCGTGGGGCTGGAGTGCCGGCGTGCCGGCCCCACGAGAGAAGCCGTAGCGGTGGGGTAAAGCAGCTCCCGGCAGCACCCGGCCACGTGCAAAACACACAGCGTGGCAGAGGTGCAAAAATACAGCTTTGCTATTTTTTTGGGGGGGATGCTAACGTCCCAGGGACTGCTGCCCGGCCACGGGGAAGGGGTCGGCAACCCCATTCCCTTCGGCAGTGCCACCGGGACGGCTGCCCCGCGGCTGCGCAGCTCGGCAGGCGCTGCCCTCGCCACCTTCCCCCGGCTTTGTTTTGCTTAAAATTGGGAGGTCTGAATTCCTGCTGGATGCTGTCGTTTGAGATTCAGGAAAGGCCGGTCATCGGCCTCCTCCGTCCAGTGCTTCCAGGAGCGACAGGTACTTCCGATTCATGAAATGCAAGGCAAAAAAAAAAAGGTGCTTTTGGGGTCGGGGGGGGGCTCTGACAATGCAAACAGAGTGAGGAACTGAAATTGCTGTCCCAAGCCCAGCCTGGCTTCTGGGCCAAGTGCGCCGGGAATGTTAAAAAATAATCAGGAAGATTTTCTAGACAGGAAAAAAAAAAGTCCCAAACACATCCTTAGCCTGCGCCCTTACAAGTCCCTTAACTCTTCCCCCCCCTTGCTAAATGGGGAGGGAAATAGTGTTTTTTTGCTTTGGTTTGCTTGGGGGGGTTGTTTGTTTTGTTTGTTTTAAAACTTTGGCCTCATTAATTTCCAAAAAAAATTTTCCCCCAATAAAAGGAAAACATGGAAAGAAAAACAAACTATTAGAAAAGAGAGGAGGGAGGAAATGTTATTTAAAAGGTTACCAGACCACATCATTTTCCAATGATATTATATACTCCCTGCAGTATCCAAAATATATATGGGCCTTAGGCCAAGAATGTAAAAAAAAAAAAGAAGAAGAAGAAAAAAAAGAAAAAAAAAACACCCAGCGTAGACACAACATCTGGACAGAGGCTGAACAAAACCTCCATTTATCACACTTAATCCTGCAATGAAGCAGTCAACAGTTTACTTCTGTTTTGCTAATTTAGCTGCTTTCATGCTTCCGAGGTGGAAAAGCCAAAGTAAAAGCTTTGAATTAAGTGTCACTTTGTGAAGCTACTTCTCCTTTTTCTCTTCTTTTTTTCATAAAACTTTCTTCTCCGTTCTTTTTTTAATCCCATTCTTTTATTAATTCCACCTTCCCTACCCCCTCCTGCCTTTTTTTTTTTTTTTTTTTTCCCTAGGATCTGCTAGAAAATCTGGTGGCACAGCCCGTACGGACAAACCCTCTGAATCCTGCCCCCGTTTTCCACCCAGACAAACACAAACCCCACAAGGGTCGGTCCCATCCTGCCCAGAAATGGGTCCAGCACTGGTGGGGTTTGCAGCTCTTCAGTTCCTCCAAAAATCGGGTGCTGGTTCCGCTGCCCAAACCCCGGGTGTGTGCCCAGAGCCCGGCCCCAGGCGGGAGAAGTCTGAGCCGTGCAGCTCATGCGAGGAGGGACGCGCGTGTAAACCTGCTCTCGGCTGGAAACCGCCTCGGAAAGGGGTTTCAATGGAAAACTGGGTTTCTCTCGTGCTAATGTGGGTAGCGAGGGCTTCTGTGTGTGTGAAATGTGCCTTTTTCCCCAGGAATCATTTGACTTTTCATTGAAAACCAAACCACACCGGGGCCACAGCCCCCCTTCCCTTCCAAAAAGTCAGTGGCCCTTCTGGGAAATTCAGAGATCGGGGTCCGGCCGCATCCCCCCGCTCTCCTCCCACTGCCGTATTTTGGGGTGGCTCCGAGCCTGATTTGTCTTCTCCCCTGAGAAAACCCTCCCTTGCTCCTCTTCAGGAGAGAAACCCCCATTTCCTGACCTACCGTGGTGCTGCTGAGTGCGTACACATGTCTGCCTGCTATCTTCCACACCCACAGCTCCTACAATTAATTACAGAGGCAGATTTTGCTATCCTTGGAGAAAAGACTCTTCCTTCCGACTAGCTATAAAGCACCCGACACCCTCTTTTGGGGTTGGTGATGATAACACCAACCACAGCATTAACCACAGCGCATCTCCATCCGCCCAGGAGTTACGGACTCTGGAGGATTCTTGTTCAGCTGCTTAAATAGGGATTTCTAAGCCCAAATTCAGGCTCTGGAGTTGGAAAAAATTTGGCTGCTGAAGCTGTATTGCCCAAAAGATGTGTGGTGCGGGGCTCCTGGGGAGCGGGCTGGTTTGTCTCATCCCAATGTTTAATTAAAATTCAGGAGCAAGCCCCAGTTTCTGCTGGAAATTCGGCTGTTTCCGTCCCTGGGACAGCACGACGCGGTGTGCGGCTGAGCCAGCGCCGGGCACAGCCTTCGCAGGAGAGGAGGGTAAAACCATCCCTGTGTATCCAGCTGGGCCGGGGTATTTGCACTTATTTAGTAAACACAGTTATTTGTCTGCTCTTGTAGCTTCCTCAGATGATTTTTGTTGTGTCAAGAGCAAAAGATACAACAAATATCCATCCTCAGAGGCTTAATTAATATTTGTTAAGACCAAAATAGCCTACGTCTCAGGCATTGCAGGGTGTCCTGCCTGTTTTGAGCTGAACATTATCAGGCAACACTTAATGCAGCGTGGGGAATTAGGTTTATTTTTGGGGCTGTCTGGTTCTCTGCTATTGTTATATGTATGGTATTGCTGTTGCTTCCCTTGACTTGATGTGGTTTCATGTGTGTGTCAAAGGCTGGCTTGTCTCTATAGACACTACTTTTTACTGTTTTATAAACTGGAAGAATAATGAACTAACTAACTAACTGAGTGCTTTAAGATCTGCAAAGAAAAAGCCTTGTGCAGTGCGAAATGCAAAAATATTAATAGCTTATCCAGAGCAGCTTGCTGGTCCTGAATGCTGGTATTCAGAAGTGACACATGCTGCATACCTTGTCTAACAGACACATCAATACAAGATTAGATAAGGAACAGCACATTCAGGCTGTCTAGAGCAAAAAAAAATAATGTACCTAGCTTTGAAAAACAGGAGTGGAAAATTGCTGGCATGCACGATATTGTTATGGTCTCCATCCCTGCTTCAATGGACTAATTTTATGAAAACATGCATCGGTCTGAAACAAAGCAACGAGTCACCCTTCCGCGTCTGACTTACTGAGAACCACGGGATCACCCGTGCCCTTTCGGGGCAGATGTGCAGTATGCAGAGTCAGTATCTGCAGATATGTAGTGCTGAAGACATAATAGTGTGGGGCCCACAATGTTAATATGATGAATTTTCTCTGTTGGTAGCAGGGTAAAGTCATGTAAGTGAGTTAAGCTGTTCGAAATGGGAGTTACAAGTGATAACGGCCAGACCTTTTCTTTTTGGAGGTGTGAATCTCTGTTCACAGGGTGGCAAGCTGCAGGCTCCTTCCCACACGTGGAGTTTAGTCCTCACTTCTTGTTCTGGATGCAACCGGGACGGAAAGCAGCCTGTGCCGGCCGGCGTGCCTTGGCTTCCCTCGGTGCGTGGGGTGGTCGTGCCACCGACACGTCACCCCCTGCATCCAACCCCCCAGGCTCCTGCCTGCATCAGAGCACGGCTACATCCATCTGCTTTGGGTGCAAAGGGTAAAAAAACTGCTCAGAGGCCTTTGGGCTCCTGGAACAGCCCTCTTAAAACCCCACAAAATACTGAAGTGTCACAGGATGAGCCTGATCTGTTGCTTTCTGGACCTGCCTGTTAGCTTGAAGAACAGGCGCTTCCCATTTCGCTCCATCCTAGCAAACTTCTGCAAGGCTTTGAGCTATTTCCCTGCAGGGATTTTCCCCATCTCTTTCCAGAAGCCCGTCTCAGATGGAAACAAGAAGCCATATTGCCATGCAAAAGTTGTTCCCTTACATATCCTCCCCAATTCTGCCAGCTGTAAACGCTGAGGGATGAGTTATATTTTGATATAACTTAGCTAACGCATGTTAGCATCCTGCTGCAAGCACAGCAATTGCCAATTCAATACATCCTAGCCAGCTGATGATAATAAATAATCACATTATCCTTTCTTCCTTGCAAAGACAAGGTCTGGTGGCTTGCACGCGTTTGCTGCCCAGGGCATGGCCGGACCAGAGACCCCCCCAGCCCCGACTTGTGGAGTCCACGGCTGCGCCCACGGTCCCCGAGGCCGCACCATCTCCCTGGCGTGACGTAACCGTCGCTGCATTCCCACGGCTCTCCAGTGCACAGACAGACTATTTCAACCCTAGCATGTCGCTCCGGGGTCATCCGTTCATGTTTACTGTAGGGGAAGGAGGCCGCTGCAAACATTCCTCCTTGGTGCCTCACCCGGGCGGGAGCTCTCCCACCGCGCTGGGCAGCCCCGGTACCCTGGGAAAAGCTGCCGGACGCGGCGCCCAGCTCTGCCCGCCTCGTGCAGGTGCAGCTGGCGGGGAAAGGGCCCTGGCTGGCCTTTCAGAGGCTCTTTTGTTGCAATGAGGCTGGTGAGGTTCAGGATCAGACCCATGAGCCTTTGGATACAGGGTCTGACCATGCTGGCCCCTTCCTACGACAGAGCAGGCTGCATTTTTCTGGAGGCTCGGCCATGCCACGAGCGTGGCCAAGATCCTTTTGCATCATCGTACTCAGGGTCCACTGCCACATCGGTGCAAGGCAGGAGGATATGGCCCTCAGCTCCCTCCCCAAATTCCCTACTGGGGACTCCCCCCCCCCCAGTAACTCCTTCCCCAGAGTGGTTAATAAATGATACTCCAGCAAGCGCTGCGAGCCGTGGCACTGCTGCCCGGCCATCGGCATCCCTTCCCCAGGGCGGCAAAGACCCCCCTGAAGTTCTCTGTCAGGGAAACCCCCCCACATCTGGCAGGAGCTGCTGTCCATGCCCCTGCCCCCCACTGCGCCGTGGAGGAGCTGCCGAGGGAGGGCAGGAGGTGGACGGGAGAGGTCAGCGGGGAGAGCAAACATCCCAACTGCGCCAGCGAAGCCGCCTGCTTCTGCTCCAGCTGCCGCACAAAGAGCCCGCTCGGACCCACCTTCGCTAGTCCCTGGCTCAGCAGGGCTTGGGCAGGAGGGGCTGAGCCCCTTGGGGAGTGAATTTGGTCCTACCTGGGAGAAGAGCTCAGTCCCTGAGCCACGCTGGGAGCATTACTCCTTGGGCTGGGGCAAAAGGGATGCTCAGCTGACATTTGGTAACCCTCTGACATGGAGAATAAATAGCTCGGTTCCCAAGTCCACCCGTTCCCCTCCAAGCACAAAAAGCATCAGTGCCCCAGAAACAGGGTCTGTCAAATTACAGCAAAAATAAGCCCTCTGCTCGGGAAGCTCCTCTCTCACGTGCTGGGAGGGGAATTGCTTCCCCTCCTGCTCGGCCAGGACTCCTGGTGGGAGAGGGACCTCCGGAGCCGCTCGGCTGCTGTCTGTGCTGCACGGCTGGTATTTACAGAGGCAGCGCAGGGCTGCTGGGGCGAACGCTGTGCAAACAGGCTCCGGGAGGATCCCCCGCCCTGGAGAGCCTACGGACTAACTGGAACAAAGGAAACCTTCGCAGAGGGGGAAAGGGGACAAAGAGTCACCAAGTGCTTTTCCCAAAGCCACCTGTGGCAGGGACGGAGCTGGGGGGACACTCCGAGACCGACTCAGGGGGGGCTCGGAGCTACCTTCCCCCCAGGCAGTGTGGTGACACGGTGGGGAGTCAGTGGCCCTGGGGAGATGCTGGGTGAGCAGGGAGGGGGAAACGGGGAGCGAGTCTCTCCATGTGCCCGGTTTTCCCTGGATCCCCCCTTCCCTCCGCTGCGTGGTGCCAGGCTGTGCCGACACACCGCTCCCTCCTTTCTGGCCTCCCTTGTAACACATCTCAGCTGGGGAGACGCTGCGAAGCCCCGCGGCCCCATCTAGCAAAGCCCCCCAAAGAGTCCGAGCAAGGCAAACCCCAGCTCCTGCTCCTCTGCTACCTTACTTGCCCCAGCGTATGCCAAGAAACCCAGTTTTGCTGCTTTCTGCTAAGAAGAGTCCGAGTCCCTGGCCCAGAGAGTTCTGTTGCATCAAACGCTTTGGCCCAAGGGCACAACCCGCAGCCAGACCAACTCCTCCACCCCCAAACCCCGGCCGAGCGTCCCCAGGGAAACCCCTCCTTTACCCGGGCTGCAAATCTGGCCCAAGCCACCGGCTTTACCTCCGCGTCTGCTGATGCTTTAGAGCAGCCTCTTTAAGGTTGTTGTCTCATGCAGTTTTCTTTTTTTGTATTTAATATTAATAGTAATGACTGTGGCAGTAAGATAATAAGCTTCAGTCAGATTAGAAGGGGGTCGGCTCTTATCTGTGACTGCTGAAGACGCATGTCTTTCACCTGCTCCTTTAATATCCCCCATCTTTCATTCCTACCGCCGAGCCCCCTCCCACTGTCCTAGAACAAAAGGGGTATTATTGTCCGGGGTCTTTTCAGGCTGGAGCCAGGAAGACCTCCTCCTCCCCCAGCCGCTCCCCGAATGTGCAGCAGTTTGAAATGAGCCTTTTTCCTTCCCCGGCAGGAGATTAGCTCGGTTTGACAAGGCGGTGAACTTTAGGCAGGGTGAAATAGGGTCTCCTTGGGGAGTGGAGGCAGTTCAGCCCTGACTAATTCTGACAAAGAGAGGCACCAAAAAAAAGAAAAAAAAAAAAAATTAAAATAAGAAAAACAACCGAGCTGGAGAGGAGGCAGGCAGGGGGAGGCTCTGGGGGAAGGAGGGAGCGCAGAGCCGGGAAGGAGGGATGGGGGGCCGGAGGGCACGTTCCCCAGTGGGGCTGGGCTGGAGCTCCGGGGTTTGCTTCCTCGGGTCTGGCCTTGGAGGAGGGAATCTCCTCCCTGTGACTCCTCAGCCAGCCCGGACATGGCACGGCGCGAACGGCCACCACCGGACACCCGCTGCTCTGGCTTGGCTTTCTCCTGAAATCCTCTTTCTTTATGTTTTAAAAAGTTCTCTGGAAACCCTTTAAAACTAACACTGTGGAAGTGGTGCTCACGACTCGCTGCCTTGTTTTGAAACGCAAAATGAAGTGTCAAGCTGCTGTGGCCAAAGTAGACGGTTTAAACAAAAACCCCCAAACCCCAAAAAGTGAAAATCAGGATTTGAATGGAAAGAAACCAAACTGATTTCATTTCAGAATGCTATTTGTGCGTCAGAGGCCTGAGTCTGTGCAGAGACTTGTGATCGCGACGTGCCCAGGGTGGAGAGGGTGTGGATGGAGCCGGGAGTGACGTAGGTAAGGGATTAAAGGAGGGAGATTGGCAGAGGAAAAAGCAAACGGTTTCATACTGTGGTGTCTAGTCCAGGGGTGTCCTCCATCACAGAAAGGCTTTCAAACGATGCAGAAAAGAGTCACGATAACTGAAAGAAGGGTTGGGGGGGGCGGGTCTGGCAGAAAACCAAGGCACTGTGTATCATGGCAGAGAAAAGGGAAACTTTTTCTGAGGCTTTGCACTAGCACAGCCACGGTGCCCCGTGCAGATGGTGCCTCACATAGTGGTTCATGTAATAGGGATGGAGAATTAACGTGGAAATATCCTGGAGTGATTTCCTGGGTCAGGGGTGCATGGGGAAGGCACTGTGCTCCTCTGCAGCTGAGAAACTTTTCTATTTAATCAGGCTTTTAATTTGCAAATGTTTGCAGATGAAAAGTTCTACGTCAGTCACCCCCAGTCTGCACATAGATACATGCAAATATTACATAAATATATACGTACACTCCTGCACGCATGTGCACATCTACTCTAACTAGGAGAAGCAGGCAGGTGACCCGAGGCCTTGGCACTCCGAAATCCCCCATCGAAGGGGAAGGAAGAGGCTGTGCGGAGCAGCCTGCGCACAGGAGAGCTCTGACCCAGCAGCAGAGACCAAGACAGACCTCAGGTTCTGGATTAACGCGTCTCTCAAAATGCCTTTTGAGCCCCATGGAAAAAGGACTCTCATGCCAACTCGTCCCCGAACACGCCAGTGAACTGTCACTCAGGATGTTCCCATCTGAGCTCTGAGTTTGAGTTCAGGACCTAGACAGCAAACCAAGGCTGCTGTCATCAATTCCTGCCCATGTCCTGGCCCATTTGTGCACCAAGGTGTGTTTTCCTCAGGCAGCACCAGCCCTTCTCCCAGCCCGGCGCTGGCTCCCTTCACTATCACCCACCTCCAGACCCGTAGCACCCTTGTCCCATTGCTGCAGAGGAGGGTAACTGCCTCCAGCAATGCATCCCTGCGGACATCACCCCACCCCTTGCTCCCGTCCCAGCCCCTGTCCTGCAGGCATGCCGCACTGTGCAGGACATTTCCTGCCAGTGGCTCGGCAAACCCCTGAAATCTCCCCGTCCTGCCAGGAGATTCCTCCCTAATACTCATTAAGCCGCTTGCAAATCCCTGGCTGAACATGGCTGCACAAGTTTAATAAAGCAAAAGACAGATGCCATCAATCATGTGGGCCCGCCACACATCTGGGGGAAATCCAGGGCCATTACTCTCCTTTCTTCTCCCCACTTTTGTGTCCTGGCAGTCAATATCCCAGGAGTTGCCCAGGACAGATCCACTCCCCTCCTGGGCTTACTGCACCCTCCCTGCTCCTCTGCCACCCCCCCGGGTCCTTCCCCTGCCACTACTCCCCATCACCTGAGGCCCAAACCTCGCACAAGCGCTAAAGGGGCTTTATGCATTCATTGCATAAGCCAATTTTCCTCTGGGCAGTGGGATTTCTGTCTTGCAATCAATTTTTTTGCTCTTTGAAATGACCAGAGAGGGCCCTGCAAAGGGCCAAGTGCAGAGGAAGGACCTCACCACCCCGCTTCATCCTGCAAAGCGAGACGGGGGCCAGGGGAGGGGAGAGCCGGGAGAAGGCAGGAGGGGCAGGGTAGAAGGAGCGCAGAGGCTGGGGGTTTATCCTTGCACCTTCGCGTTGCACTCTCTCTTTCATTTTCGGCATTGCCTCCTGCTTGGAAGTGGCGGGAGCGAGGAGGAAGACAATCCCTTCAGCAGGGCTCAACACGTAGATTTTTGGTTTGAATGCAGATGATGGCACCTACGCTCCCCATCTGGAACAAATCCACACCTTTACTCAACTGCTCCCATCAGGTGGGAGACAACATTTATTGAGCAGATGTTCACTTCGGAGGAGTCAGGACCTCGCTGGTGTGTCTGAGCAATGCACAGCCCGAGTGTGCATTAGGAAACGCAATCCTCTGCTCTGCCTCAGACACAGATTTGCTAAGAAGAGCTTTTATTTATTTGTTTTACAAGTGCCTACCTTTTAAAAATCTGTGTTTAAAAACACGTTGCAGCTAACTAACTCATCACGGTGCAACGGAGCTCGCCCACGCATGAGTCCTCCACCAGACTCTGGCTCTTTTAGCGTTTGCAGCCCTGTAGTAAGGTGAGAGGCAGGTGAGAAGAGCGTAGCTGACAGGTGGATTCATTGATCGATCTGCCCTGCTTTGGGAGATAACTTGTCATCTGGGGGTGGCAAGGTTGCATGCCCTGCAGATACTGCAGTCTTGGGATGTGCACACGTGGATGTGGTTTTCATCGGAGGCTCCATGAGTCGGGGAAGATGAGTGAAGAGCCGGTGCTCACTTCATTTTGGATAGGTGCTCCCAGCCGTGCTTACTTCTCCAGATCTCCAGGCTGAGCTGGTGTCACCAGGAGGACACAGCCTCCTCGAGGTCTTCCCTATTTCCACGGGTGGGTGGGAGCACAGCCTGAGCAAGGAAAAGCTGCCTGGGATGGAGAATAGCGGGGCAAAGGGACATGTAAAGATCCTCATTAGCCTAAAATCAGGCCAAGCCACGTGGCCAGACAGGCACAACTTCCAGAGAGCCCCAAGGCCACACCAAGCGTGGCGATTAGCACCGTAGGACAACGGACACATCCTGCATCTGCCTCAAACCTGCTTGAAAGCGAGGATTATACCTCTTCTCTCGCCGCACCCCTGGGCTGCAACGGGAAATTCCTGACTATTTGCTTGGTGTTGAGACCACAGGGAAGCCAGGAAAATAGCCCAGCAGGAACCACTGCTTAACTAAAGCTATCTGTTAAATAAAGTGGTCTTTAAAGGTTTAGGGAGGCTCTTCCCCCACCAAGTCTCCAGGGCTCGTGCTGTCAGCCGTCCCCTGGGTGCTGGCGGCGTTGCCTTGACTGGCAGCTCCGAGTGATAGACAAATAGATCTGGCAGGCAGGACGGCGCTTTGGCTCCGGCACAAAGTTCTGCCAGCTGCCAAACATGCTTCTCATTTCTGTTTTGCAAAAGCCTCGATATGTATTTATTAAAAAAAAAAAAAAAAACCAACAAAAAAAGCACAACAGAGAGATGGAAGGATTTGATGATCTGATCTTTTTATGCATGCCCGTGCTTATGAACAAGGATGTGTTATTGACTAATACGGCGTCATGGGACTGGAATAATGCACGGGGTTTACTTCGTTTTTGTCTCCATCAGCTACAGAGGGATCTAAACATGTTAGAGCTGAACAGTTTAGTGCATCCAGCTGGGATGTCAGGGCTCCTGGGTCCCTTTCCCAGCTTGTGGAGGGTGAATTTTTGTGTGGTTACAGGGCACATGAAAGCCAAACTCTTCCCTCAGCTCTGCGAAGGGCGCGGGGTGGGATCATCACCCCAACTCGTGCTGCTTCCCCAGCAGTCAATGGGGAGGATGGTACCTGCTTCCCAAGAGGTTGATGCTGAAGTGGAAAGTGTTACCTGTAAGTATCGAGATGAGCAAAGACTGGCTTCATGGCATCCTTCAGCTCAGCACGGGGACTCCTCAGGGTGCCCCTTCCTCCCCGCAGGCTTCCACCTCACCCCTTTGGCTCAGACCACGCCGTCAAACTGAGCACAAGAGGATGCAGGGAAAAAAAAGCACCCGATGGCCTGTTTCATCCCCGTTCCTGCTCTCCGCTGGTGCAGGGAGGGAAGCGTCTGGGCCCGTAAAGGGCCGGGCTGATTTCAGCAGGAGCCGCGCAGTCCGGCCGGGCTCCGGCGCGGGACGCCCGCCAAGTCACACATATGGGATAGATTAGCCACAGTGGCTTAGAGGGGCTTCTCTCGCTGCCACTCACCTATCCGCCCGTGTGGCAGAGGGGATGGCAGAAAGGTTTTCACAGCTGGAATAAATTGCAGGGAGGAGGAGGAGGAGGGGTTTGGGAGAGACAAAAACCAACATTGAACTCAAGATGGAAGAAAGACAGTATTAGCGGAGGTAATGGAGAAAATATGTGTGTGTGTGAGAGAGGGTATTCTATTTACAGACTGTTTGTTTGGTGTTGCCCACACACGGTGAAAGCCGGGCAGTGGCTGAACTCCAAAATCCCAGCAGGCGCTTTGGCTTGGAGAGGTAAGGAGAAGTAGCAAGAGGGAAGAAGGAGGGCAGAGGGAAATACAGAAAGAAGGAGAAAGAGGTGGGATTAGAAAAGGAAACAATCAAGTGGCACTTGTTTGGACAGTGAAGGCATCTAGTGGATGGGGTGATGGAAGATCGCTGGCACGGCCTTTGCCTTTGCTCGTGGTGGGGATGGCTGGACGAGGAGATCCCTGGATGTTTGCTCACCGCCTCCGGCAAACCTTTGCAGCTGGTGAGGCCTTCCTCAAGGGATGTCAGTGCAAAAAAAACATTCTCCAGCCTTTCAGAGCTGAGCCAGCCATGGCTCCTGGGCACAGGGTGCCTCTCCTGCATCTCCTCAGCCTGGCCTGTGAGCAGAGCTCCAGGGAGCCCTACCCCGAGCCCACCACCATGCTTAACACCGGGGTGTCCTGCAGCACCACGAGCACTGCCACGGTCGTGCAGAGCCAACATCTCTTCTCGCAGAGCTTGGGTTAGGGGCAGCCAGAGTTGAGCACCAAGAAGAAAATGGGGTGAAAGCTTTGCCCTCCTCAGGCCTTCCCTGGATCCAAGCACGCCTCCTCCCAGCTCAGCAAAAGTTGCTCCTTCCCAAGCCCTCTGCATCTGCTCCCCATTGACCGTGGCACAAGCTTTCAATTGCTGGTCATTAGTCAGCGTTACCCAGTCATCCCCTCCAAACCTGTCTTGCTCCAGAAGCAAAGAGCCACCCCGGGGCTGCGCCTCCCACCAGGACCCTCCACATCTGCCTTGGGACCAGCGAAAGGGAGAGGAGGAGGAGAAGGTGCGCTTGGTGACAGTGGCATTGCCACCCGCGGAGCCCCGGCAGCTGTCACTGACCTCTCTGCACATCCCTGGGGAGGGATAAGACAACCCAGAACTCCCCAGCGAAAGGTTTTATTCTTCACCCTCTCCCCCCCGCCCCATCTCATGAAATATTGGAATTAATATCATAACACACCTTAATAATATTATCCCTTGTCGAGTCCATAAAAGTCCCCTCTTGCATTACGGCATTTGAGAGACTATTAAGTTTTAAGGCCACGAGACCTCCATGAAGGAGAGAAGTCATTTCCATTTTTTTCTTTCTTTCGAGGGCACTGGGGTTTATGGGGTAGTCAGCAACCAGGATTGACGAGGCTTCTGCACAACAGCACGGGGGCCACCGCGCTCACTGGGGAGGGCAGGGCCCAGGGCAGCAGTGACGGGGGGTCCTGGCGTGTCCCCAAGGATGGGGCTTGCCATAAAGTGGGCTTGGAGTCACTGATGGTTTTTTTTTGCACTTGGTTCTTCCCAAACCCCAGGGTTTTTTGCAGAGACAGGTGTTTAGGAGAAGATTAGGCAATTGCTTTGACATACAACAGTGTGAGGATGAAACGGGCAATGGGTTTGAGATCCTCTTGTGCATTTTTATCCCTCTACACGTCTGAGCATGCAAATATCCCAGCTGGGCACAAAGTAAATGAAGCACCCTTTGCTCCAGAGCAGACCTGTTTGTTATTTGTTCTGTATCCCTCTAGCAGTAGGGACAGAAAAGCAGTAAATATTTCCATTTCTATCCCATAGGAAAAGAGCCCACCTGTCCTGTCTGCCTTTACTGGTTCTGACCCCATGGGAGAGCAGAAATAATGCCCTGGTCACACGAACAGTCCGGCACGGGGCTGGGCAAGGTGACCTTGTCCGCGGGAAGGCTTGGTGCACACACAGCGATTGCAGAGACAGGCAGAGCTGGGAGACTGCTTGTTTTTTCCAAAACTCAGTCCAGAAGTGATCTGAGCATTTATTCGCTAAAATCCACAGCTCTAAAGATTTTGGATATGGTCGGGTCACTGCTGCTGGCTAGGATCTGGGGGCTAGTTGGCTGGAATCGCTTACTGCTCAGCAATGAGGCGCAGAGCTAAGCAAGACAGAGGCCTGGTTCACGGGGCCCTTTACAAGCAGATACTTTGGCATGTGCAGAGCCTCGCTGACAAGTGGATACCTCTGTTTATGCAGCCCAGAATTGCATTTGGCTTAGATTTAGCAAAGCACTTTGTGTCAAGTGCTTTGCTAAGCAGGGATGGACTTCACCCCGCTCTCCGAGTTAAGCAGGTGCTTATGCACTTTGCTGAACTGGAGGCACAGAAACCACGGTGGCTGCAGAGCAAATACAGCCACCCGCTGCTGAGTTTTCCTGAAGGCAGGAGGACGTCCTCCGGCCAGCCCCAGGACACCGGTTGCCATCCGGGCAGGCTGGCAGCACCCACCGGCTCCCACCCGAGGAGAGGAGCGTGGCCGTGCTTGCCGTGGGGTGCGACTGCAGGAGAGGGGAACAAAATGCAGCTCTGCAGCGTGCTGGAAGTGAGCGCTCCCCCTCTGGGGCAGGTCTCGCAAAAATGCAGAGAAGGTGGAAAATTCAGCATTTTGCATCAAAATGGGCGCAGTGACTGCACCCAGCGCAGCCTGCGGTCCCTTCTGAGAGCAAGTGGGCAAAATCCAGGGGGGGTGTTGAGCCCTGTCCTTCCCCTTTCGTTTCTGCTCACCCTCATTTGAGAGTGAAACACCACCGGGATTAACATCCAAAGACCGGCTCTCGCGGAGAGCAGTGCAGAAGCTGTCGGTGACAGTGGTGGTGACACAAAGCTGTGCTGTGTTAGCTGGGGTAGCACCAGTTCAGCCAGAGGCACTCAGACCATGCGTGCCAGGACAGAAAGGGTTTTGCAGAGCTTACGGTTAATAATGTGCTGGCGTTTGGGGGTTTCCTTCACACTTTTTATGTGCTGTAAGAATTTCAGAGATTCTCCCCAAAGGGAAGCAGGGGTTCGCAGCCCAAACCTGATGGCACGGTGGGAAGAGAGGAGGACCTTCACTGAAAGGCAAAGCAGATAAAAAGTGAAAGGCGGACATCAGTAATAATGGTCCCTCAGTGAGCAAAAGGAAGAGGAAAACCAAAGCAAAAGATGAAAGGAAAAGAGAATGTAAAAATTTCTTCCCTTTTAGCAGGAGTATCAGCAGCTGGTGAGATTCACAGAACTATTTGCTCCAGATTTCTGCCTCTGCTGAAGGCAGCAGAGTTGTTGGTGATTTACCCCCACATTGAGGAGCTCTGATTTGCAGTGTTTAACCTGCCGTTTCCCGGGTCGCTCCCCCAGCCTGCACTGTGCTGGGAGTTCAGCATCGGCGCCAGGATCTCAGAGTTTCAGTTTCCTCACTCCTGTTTGCTGTGTTGCCAAAGAGGGGCTCATGAGAAAGGTGTTTTTTTTTTCCTAAAGTGTTTCACAAAGACACACGGTACAGAAAAACCTCCACCTTCACTAAAAAACAAATAAAACATCCTTCTGATTGCCAAGAAGAGTTTGAAAATGTGACCACTGCAGGCTCAAAAAACCAGAAGGCCAATTAAAAAAAAACCCTTTCACATTTATTATTATGTAAAATCTCATGCTCTTTAGGGCAATCTCATGATTATGAAGGGGTCAGGGGAACTGATTTATGATTAGAGAGCTCTTGGCATCGGCAATATTGTATATGTTTTAATTTTGAACCTTAATAATCCATCCAATATGCAGCACTTGATCATGACACTCATTTCTCACATATAATTTTCCAAGACTCTACACATCCACCTTCACCTCCTCTCTAACATATACACCCGCCTGCGCAGCACCGAGTAGCTGTTAAACCCGTTCCCTGTGCCAAAGTCAAATGCAATCCAACTTTTCCCTTTCAAATCAATCCTTCCCCCCCAAAAAAAAGCCCAGCAGGACACAGTGCCGATGCCATGCCGTGCAGAGCAGCGTTTCGTTCCCCTTTCATGGACCGAAAAGACCTGAGTTCTGCAGCAGCCCTACAGCCGCCGGTGCTCTCACCAAGGGGATGTTTCTACATAGGTGAAGGGAAAACCAAGCATTTCTCTGGATTTTTTCAGAATTATTCTCCTGAAAGATCAAAAGAAATCCTGACCTTTTTTCTAAAATCTTGTATTTGTAAAGATACATTGCTTTTGCTCATTGGTTTGATCGCAAGGTGCCTCGTGCCTTGCACAGAAGCATCAAATACCAGTTACTGCCGAGGCAGCATCTTGGGCCACGGTATCCCGCATGAATCAAATTGCAACCCTTGTCCACTGGGGCGAAAGGAGGGGAAATCAGGGCTGGTGGAGTGATACCGGGCTGAGGAAGACACCCCACTGCCCTGGAAACCTCCATCGGGGAGGACACGTGAGGCGGATGGTGTATAGCTGGACGGAGGTGGCTCGAGGTCTGTCCTGCTCTGATTTAACAGGATTCCCTTGCAAACAAACCCAAGCTGTGGGTTCCCTGCCCAGGATGCCCTCCTTGCCTCCGCGGCCGTCTCCCCTCTCCTTCTCCCATTCGAGGTGTTTATTTAATTGTTTTCCCTACTCCTCAGTGGCAGCGCTTCCCTGCCATTAAACCTTGCCATCCGCGTTCTGACTGTGTAATTTAAAGCTATAGTTAAATTATGACTTCTCTGAACCTGTTGTGGCACTGACGCATAACCCTAATTAAATGATCACATCCATTCTAAAGCCAGTCTTTTCTCCCCTCAAACGTTAATTACAACATAAGAGGCTTTAATGGCTCGCCTCACCTCCAGCTCCTCGAAAGAAAGGTCATGCGATTAATTTTCGTCATTAATCTTTTCCCAATGTGGACATTGTGCTGTCACTGGAGCCTATTAAACCCCCTTTGTCCCCCTCCCCTTCTTCTCCCTTCTCCCCCCTTCATTCCTCCCCCCATCCCTAAGTGGATGAGAGAACAAAAATATTTAAGCTCCACTTTGGCTCTGGTGCTTTCTTGGGGTGAGCGGGGCTTGGGACAGCGGTGGTGGAAGCCGTGCTGGGAGATGTCCCATGTCCCACCATCGACCTGAGAGCGGGCTGAGGGGGGGGACGCTGCTCCCCTGCGCAGGGGACAGTTTGGGGGTGGCGGGCACCCCCTGAGAGCTGCACAGGTCCCTGGGGTGCCAACGCGAGGGCATGGCCACCTCCAGGGTGGTGGAGGCTGCTGAGGCTTTTTGGGGGCAACTGCTGGACAGACCTCCGGCTAGCAAAACATGAGGCTTTGAGGCAAGGGGGCACGGGGCAGCAGGAGGGACGCAACGAGGCTGCAGAGGCTCGTGCCCGGCCGGGCGAGCAGAGCTCAGCACCGCAGGACAGTCTCCCCAGTGCACGGCTGCTGCTGCAGCCACTGCTGGCAGTGGGGCCTGTTTCAAGGCCCCTTTTTCTTTCTTTTTTTTTTTTTCCAAAGGAAATGGGCGTTTTTCTAAACTCCACAAAATTGGCTTCAGTGACTTAATCCCCTGAACCTTGGAGCAGGTCTTATTTCAACCTGCACCAGGCAGGTCTTGCTCCTTGGAAGATGGGCGGGAGGGGGGCGGGTGGGGAGCAGAGCACACATTTAGCTAATTTGCAGTATTGTTTCAGCTGAAACGAAGGTCTGAATAATTCCCTTTTATGCAGGGTGACGTAATCGGGGAACAAGTTGCTGCACGGTGGGGGCTGGCAGCGCGCACGGCACCATTTGAAATGGCTGCTTTAGGCAAAAAAACGCCCCGGGATCAGTCGCGCAGCCGAGTCCAAACAGCACCGTGTCCCCGGACTCGCAGCGTGCCCCAGTTTGGAGGGGCTGAGAGCGCTCCTGAAGGGTATGACCCACTTCCCAGTCCTCCCTCCAGCTCGCTGACATCCTTTCTTCCTATTCCCAAGGACGACGACTCATGGGGGAAAATCCTGGAGTATTTTAATAAAGAGGAGACAGATGGTAGTCACCTCGCTGGGTAAATATGTTAGTGGGAAGTGGTCCAATACCACCGTGATGAAAATAGGAGAGAGACACGATGATCCTATTTTGACCAGGATCCTTCCTTCAACACTAACTGGCTCCTTCGTGCCCTCAAGGGTCTCTCTGGATTTAGACATCTACGGCACACGTGCTGGATTCAAATCCCTCTCCCTGCGAAGGGCAGGGTGCTCGCAGCCCGGCCAGCTCGCCGCACCTCCCCGGCAGGTTGTGAGCTCTTTCTGCACTCGGGGTTTGCTTGTGGCTAATCCCTGTCTCTTGCTCCAGGCCTGGGCTGAGCCAGGCGAGGAAACCCGGACATGCTTTTGCCAGAGGATTTGTTGGTAGCAAGGGCAGGGCAAACAGCTCAGGATGGGGCTGGCAAAATCCACCTGAATTTGGGAATTTGACCGTGCCCTCCTTGTGAGCGCAGTGCCGAGCCCGTCTGAGTGTCTGCGGGTTGCAGCCACACAAATAGAAATCTCTGCTCTTTGTGAGCCCTTTGGGCTCCTTCCCATGGGCGTTAGGGATGGTAAAATTCCAAGAAATGGGTGGTGAATAGTCTTGGAATGAGCAGGCAAAGCAATACTCCTCCCTGGGACAGGAGCCCTGTTCGGTGGAAGCCCTCGGTGAGATGGGGTGAGCTGAGCAAGGGGACCTCGGTGCCTCCCACATGGTGAATTCAGCTGGTAAATACCTGATGTTGTGGGAAGGAGTTTAGTGTGTAGCTCTGGGGCTAAAATTCACTCTGTGAACTGCCAGAGGATCCATTCCACTGAAACAAGCCTGGAAGGAGCCTACGTGCAAGTGCTGAGAAATCAGGAAAGCGTCTGGGTGCATGGCTGGGGGCTTTGCCGACATCTCTGCACAGCCGGGGATGGATAACGGAGTTACCGGGAAAAGAGGGGATGGCAAGTGTGACAGCAGCATCCCGAGCCAGGTAAATGACTCCAGTTCTGCTGAGATCAATAGACCTGGGCTGATTTTCTCTCACTGGGCCCTTCTCACCTTGAATGATGCTAAATTGCTTGGTAAGAGAACAGCAGCCAAAAAATGATCTCTGTGCAAGCCTCAGACACTATGGTAATAATTAAAACATTTCCGACTACCACTTTATTGTTAGAAAATAAACAGCCGATGGATAAAAGCCTTCCCATAGACTCCTGTGCACTGCGGCACAGGAACATTGCAGTGTGTGTCCACGCACCAGCCTTAAATTTGAGGCCAGCTGCAGAATATAACTGTGGGCTCCACATAAAGAGGTGAAAAAAGGGATTTTTACCCCAGGGCTCATTTTTGGTTGCAGACTCTCTCTCTGCATTTCTCTCACGTGATGGGAAGGGAAAGGGCAGCTGGAGATGTGTCAGCAAGCACAAGCCCTCTTTCAAGACATGCTGCGGTCATGGACATGGCCAGTTAGTTGGTGGCCTGTGGGCTGGTGTTGGTCCAAAGCTGGACCTGAACTGGGTGACGTGGCTCCAATTTAGCTTGGCGAGCGCTCGCTCCATAAATACAGGTGGAGGCAGCTCCGGGCTCGGGAAAGGCTGGGCGATTTCTGGCTTGTCGAAGGGAAGTCTTTTTGGTCTCTGATGTAGGTGCGTTTCTTTTCCCCCTTAACCAGCCAGCAAGGGGAAAAGCAAAATCCCTCCAAAGAGATTTGAGACTGCGGATTTTTTTCAGGAAATTAACAACTGAATCACTGTCAAGAGTTGGGAGAAATTTCTTCATGGCTGGGCAAAACTAGCCAGCCGAACCGAAGGGAGACAGAACCACACCAGAGTACTGCTCACCTTAATAACGACAGTGTCAGCAGCATAGAGGTGCTGCGTTGGCCCGGGGGCCGTCTGTGCCAGCGAGAGAGGCAGAAATCGCTGCTCCCCCCAATCTTTATGTTGCACAACGACAGCCTGGAGACTCGCGTCCCTCTTTTTCTGCAGAGATAAGTTTGCCACTATAAAATCTGCATCAGGATTTCTGACACCCCAGGTGCTGAGGGGGTCTGGTACTTGCAGCTCAGATGATCATAATGGTTCTTCCCGGCTTTAAAAGCCAGCGGCTAGGAAAATGCAGTTCTGAAGTCAGGTCTGGTTCCCAGCCCCTCAGAGGTAGCGGTGCAGAACCCGACCCAGCTCTGCTGGGAGCGGTGGGACCCACATGCGGGTCTGAGCCTCCCTGGACATCGAGGAACAGAGATATATTTGGGCTCGTCTCTAAATATTAACCAAAGTTTGGGGATAAAGGCAGGCAGCAAGGCGACCCAATTTTTATTATGTGTTTTCTACCCGAATAATGCCTTGACCCAAAACGTGGGCAGCAGCTGGGGCAGCGCCAAGGTACACCAGAATAAAAGCAAGGTGCTGAGATGGAGACCCTGGCTGGCAGCGGATGCCTGCCACGGCTCCCACCGAAACACCATCGCACCGGAGACGATGGCAAAACCCCTCTTGGTTCACACCACTGGCTGCCAGGAGCCTGCCCCAGCTCGGACACCCGGCCTTTTTTTTTTTCTCTTTGTCCCAAGGACATTGGGGACATCACGTCCGCAGTGCTCTGTGTAGCAGGATAATAATAATTAATAACCATTAGCAACAATAAGGATAATACCAGCGCCAGGCCGGACTGACTGTGCAGAAGAGACACTTTTTTTTTTTTCACTTTAATGAAAACAATGATTTGACTTTGAAGAAAGTGACTTTTTTTTTTTAAGTGAAAGCTGAATCCGCTCCCCTGCCCCCCCGCACACTCCTTCTTCGCCCCCTCCCTCCTTTTTTTTTTTAACTCTCCTTTTTTCTTTTTCTTTTAATACTCTGCGTTCTATCATGCAAATCCCCTTTCAAATTATGAGAGTATTAGAGCCATCAGCGGTAATGTCACCGCCACAAAATGAGAGCAGGGACTTAAGCACCTAACGAACAATGAAATGTGCGAGCCCTGGGACAGGACAATTAAGAACTGGGCTTAGCCAGCCAGGGAAATTTATTGCTATCAAATCCATATTTCTATTTTCCCCCTGAACAGTAACCTATTTGAATATGATTAAAGGGTTTCATTAGAGCCGAGAGAAAGGCCCGTGTCCCGCCGTTCCCTGTGAGCTCACAAACACGCGCTCTGCAGACCGCGCTTTGGGGAGGAGGAGGACGGGAAAGGAGGGGAGGAAGGAGGGGAGACGCGCGTGGGATGGATGTCCAGGGTCACCGGCTCCGGAGAGGGACGAGGGCACTCGCCGGGAGCTGGACCGCTGGCACGGGCCTTTGCAAGAGCAGCAGCATCCAGAGCTTGCTCTTGCCGTGCCGCCGGTGTCCCCGAGGGTGCTGGAGCGCGGAGGGGAGGAGAGCTCGCGGCAGCGAGGCACCGGGGCACGGGGGGCTGTGGTGCCGGGGGGCTGTGGTGCTGGGGGAGGAGAGAGGCGAGAAAGGAGCCGTGGGGCAGGCAGGAGCCAGCACCCGCTGCCCACTGCAGGGCCCGGCATCACGGGGTGCTGCTGGATAACCGATAGATCCAGGGGTTTGGTGGGAGCCGACAAGGTGACCCTGCATCCCCCCCCACACCCTCTCCGTGCATCCCCGGTTGTATGCACTGAGCTGTGGCCGTTCTCAGGACACGGCATGTCACCCTCAGCTGGGTGACTCGGGGACGCGGCGCAGTGCAGACCAGAGGCCAGGCCGTGCAGACAGACACCCCCTCCTCCCTTACCCCACACACGGGCACCCTGAACCCTCATTCTGGAGGTGAAGGAGAGAATAAGGTTTGGCCAGATGTGAAGGAGCATCGAGGAATACCTGAAAATCCAAATTGTTTCATTTGTTTCCCTGTCCCTCAAAGGAGGGTGTTTGTGTCCCGCGCAAACCTGCATCACCATGCCAAACCCTAAATGCACAATCACAAGAGCTCTGCAGGCTGAATCGCCGTCCTGCTTATTAGCTGGAGCCCATCATTACCAGCACTGGAGTTTTTCCATCACTGCAGAGCTTTAACACCCCTAATGTTCACTATTTTCGCCATGAGAGAAGTCTAATCCCCTGCTATACCATTTATTTACTCACTATTCCCACACTACAGTGTATTTGTCACAAGAGCCAAGTCCCAGTTCACAAGATCTTTTTTCAACTGAACAAGATTTTCTGGCATTTGCAAGCTCAATTGAGCCGTTCATTTTTTGTACCTCAGCTGTTGGTCTTGCTGCAGAGACCACATCACTGGGGCGAACACAGGAGCTGGGATGGGCAGAAGTGAGGTGGAGGGAGCAAAGGGGAAGGTGTGCTGCTTTCTTCAGCTTAGCAAATTTGGGGAAATAAAGTACAAAACTTTTGGAGAGAAGGAAAGAAGGAAGGAAGGAAGGAAGGAAGGAAGGAAGGAAGGAAGGAAGGAAGGAAGGAGAAAGAAAGAGAATAGGTCTGTCCTATGGTGCACCAGCTTGAATCAGTTGATACGTGTGCTCTTTTTTACCATTGGCATTTTGCTTGTAATTAGTCCAGAAAGCAACAACAATACAAGGGTTCGTGATACTATTTTGCTGCTGTTATTTCTGGAAGAGTTTGGCCCATAAGAGTGCATTTCCCACCCTTCCAAGGCGGTTTATCCCCAAGTCACTGTTCTGCCATGGCACCCTGAAATCCCCAGCTGCCTCTTTCCCCCATGCCTGCAGAACTGTCAGTTTAACACACAGGTATTTAATTCCAGACTATTGAGTGATCTGAATTGCCAGCATCACTTTCCATCTGTTTATATCATGCGCTTTTAAAAGAACAGAGAGGATTTCAACTCAGATTTTAATTTCTCTCTCTCGGTCTCTTTTTTGAGCAAATATGGATTAATTTCTCCTTGGTATTTCTCACCCCCTCACCCTACATGCGCAAATCCCAGTGGGTGTTGCAGCCAGGGCTGGCACGGAGCGGGCAACCCCACTCCCTTGCTTTGGATGTCCCGGGAGAGCCCCGATGGAGACGTGGGGCTGAGGATGACAAATGTGGACACGTTCCCCTGTGCCTTCGGCCCATCCAGCCTCTGGGAGGACAATCCTGCCCGTACAAAGGTGCAGATGTGCTGCTGTCACAGGGTATCTCTCCTCTGACCTGGGCGCTGCAGGTGCTGCGAGGTTGGAAACTGCAGGACGCTGCTGATCTCGAATGAGAGGTGGCTGCACGTCGTGCTGGGTGACTGTGGGCGACAGGGCAGACACCCGGACAGATCCGAGCTGCACAGCTTCTGGGGGGCTCTTGTGTTTACTGGGGGATTGTTGTGAATGATCACTGATTGGGGAAAACTTCAATATTCAGGGCAGCATTTAAGCCTGTAGTTAAGTCCCATTAGAGTCAATGGGACTTACGGACATGCTTAAGTTTAAATGCTTTCCTGAATGGATGCCAATAACAATAATTAGTGTATCTCCTGGCAATTACAGAACTACAGGCTTTAAGGCCATGGAGAAACCTGCTGCCTCTCTGGTGTGACCGCCTGTGTTGCACAGCCCAGAGGACGCAGCACAGGATCTCCGACATGGAGCCCAACGTGAAACACATGTCGACGGCCCATGGCAGCACGCGGGTCCTTCCTCCCACATCCGCACCGGCTCGTCCCGACACCTCGCCTCCCTTTGCGAGAAAAGCACACTCCTCTTTAATTATAGCTCCCTAACGAGCTCGCCCTGTGCCATGCCGCACCGGCTGGCTCTCCTTGCTGGGTGCTGGGCAGTGGGGAGGGCTGGCGGAGCCCGGTGGCCCCCCGGGACCTGCTGCCGATCCATCTGGCGCTGGAGGCAGCTTTGTTCCTCCGGCAGGTCGCCCCGCGCCGGGGCCCTCCTACCGCTGTCTCCCCTGCCCACCCCCACCCCAGCGAGGCATCACAGCTCCTAACGAAACGGAACTGCTGCCAGATGAAATATATTACTATTAAATACTTAATTCTTCTAGTGAGCGGAGAGCAGCCAGTATGAATACGATTATTAAAGAAAATTACTTTGGCTGATCAGATATTTCTGCATACTAATTTCTGACCCTTCTTTCCTCTCTGCTTGCTTCTCATCCCTTAGAGACCAGGACAGATAAAATTCCATCACAAATAGCTGATTACTGGGGCTTGCATTAAAATCAAATTTTTTTTCCTCTCGGCGCTAATGTCCTTGCCTAAAGTAGAGGCAGCAGCTGTCAAAAAAAAAAAAAAAAGCGCCTAGAGATTGGTCTAGATCTGAATATCCCTGAACTTTCAGGCTGCCGGTGTTATCATCTGGATCCGAATGTTGAAGTTGTGTCTCTAACCAGCCGGGTTTCGAGCGGCAGGGCCAGCAGGAGGGATGCCCGCAGGATGGTGCTGCAGGGGCAGCAGGAGGTGCGGTCCCTGCCCTGCTTGGGGGCTGCTTCCCAGCCTGCTGCGGCCGACGTTACCCGTTTGCCAGTGAAGATGGTAGAGGCTAATCCACGCTGACAGAAGAGGGTTGGATTGAATGGGGCAGGCAATGGGATGAGCACAGCCTTGATGCTCAGTGGGGGGTTCGGACCCACGCAGCTTCACCCCCCTTTCCCTGATCTCCCGTACAGCCACTGCCACAGACAGGTAGACATAGGACCCGCACAAATACTCTCTCTTCCCATTGAGTCCAAACAACTTCCTTCAAGTTTCTGCATCTCCCACCCATCACCCAGGCCACGGTCAACCTGTCACAGCACAAGGATGCCACTAAAAATAATTCACTCCTGTCTCATCCCTTCCCCACCATCATCACCACCACCTCCCCCCACTAACATACCCAACCTGGAAGCCTCCAATTTACCTGCTTTTAAATAAAGACACTTGTAAAGGTGTCACGGTGCTGAAGCCCTAATTACAGCCTGAGCATGTTAATTCCCAGCTCCAGCTCCGCAAGCGCTTGTCGCAATGGGGGATCCTGTCTGCCCTCGTCCTCTCCCCCTGCCTCGGGGAAGCGCATGTGGGAGTGGGAAGGGAGCGGGTGCCTGCGTGAGCGAGGGCTTGGGGGGATTCAAAGCTCAACTTTGCAACCTCCAGAGCTTGCTGGAAAGAGATCCCTTTGGGATGGTGAAGCCCACCAGGTTTGAGTTTCATGTCTGACTCTGCTGGACTTGCTACCGAGGAAGAGTCCCCACGCTGGAGAAGGGAAAAGGGAAAACCCTTTTGCAAAGGTGGCGTGTCCTCCTTTGCTTCCCAGCAAGGCCTGGGGCCGTGCCCACCGGCCCCGGCTTCGGGCACCATCTGGGAGCCCCCGCTCTGCCACGCACAGCAGGCCAACGCTGCGGCGGCCCAGGGATGTGTGTGCACAAGGACGAGGAATGTTTGTTTTTCCTTATTGACTTTCTCCGAATAAACGCAGGGCAGGCAGAAAGGGGCTCCGGCGGCAGCTGTTTACCAAGTGTTTGTGATAAAAAGCCTTCTCCATAGGAACAGGTGGCAACGGGACTGTCCCCAGGAAGCGCTGAGAGGGGCCTCTGCAGCCTGCCACAGCTAGCTATTTAGTGCAAAGGAGAAAATACAATTTTTTACGCGGCTCTGGGTGCAGCCAGGCATGGGGTTAAAGCTCAGGGGGTTCAGCCGAGTCAGGTACGTGGGCTGAATATTGCTGGGGACAAATGAAGGCTCAGAGGAGCTGTTCCCAGA
The DNA here is from genome assembly GCA_013400195.1 of Aramus guarauna. Taxonomy (NCBI): domain Eukaryota; kingdom Metazoa; phylum Chordata; class Aves; order Gruiformes; family Aramidae; genus Aramus; species Aramus guarauna. The sequence continues at coordinate 144,932 of VXBL01003098.1, forward strand.
AAGAGGGAGGACTGCTCAGACACAGCCTCGTGCATCGCCACGTTGAGAGGATTCTCCTGTTTTCCCCCTCTAATGTCAGACAAGCACAATGAGGTCACCTCTAAGGGGCTTTCCTCTGGGTAAAGGGATCAGTCCCGATGCACAAATTCATATTAACCTCAGCCTGAAGGAAGAGGAAAGGAGCGACCCGGGGGTGACTGCTGGGGTTTTGGTTCACAGCGGCAGGGTTTGCTCCTCATCCCAGGGGCAACACGCTCCAAGCTGGGACTCTGCACACATGGGAAGAGATGGCCCTTGCTCGGCTCCCAAATGCGTCCCAGCCGCACCCTCCCCTGGAAAATGAGGACGGGTAGCTCACAAACGTGGCTGTCCTTTCCCACCCCTCCTCGCCCCTGGCCACAGTGCGTGCTGGCTCCCCTCCGCCTTGGCAGGGCACGCAGCGCGTGACCTGGCTCTCCGGGATTTGTGCAGTCCCGTGAGCAGGAACATTGGGTTGAGAGAGTTCAGCAGCGGGTGGTTTCATGTTGCATTAATGCGGCAGGTTTTGCAAGGCAGGATTTGGACTTTGGTGGGGCAGGCAGAGGGCTCACGCTTTGCTGCTAAGCGAAGGCTGGTTTTACAGGGAGCAAGGTGCTGCGGCTGGGTACCAGCACACAAATCCTAAGAGCCCAGCTGGCTGACAGCACAAAAGCTTGGGGAGAGCTGATCCAGACAGTTCTGTTGCAAAATTAGCCCTGCTGCTAACAACCCAGCAGGACTGCTTCTTCTTTCCTTGGATGCAGACACATCCATCCTCCTCCAAGGAGCCTGCCCAGCGCGGGCGAGCAGAGGCTGCCAGGAGCCTCGTGCTGCACCAGTGAGCCCCGGCTCAGCGCTGGCCAGACCTAAAAATCACTTAGCAGCAACACACTGGCTGATCTTCTCATCACAGAACCCTCATCTTCATCTACAACAATTACAGGTGTACCTAAACCCTGACAGATGAGATTTAGGATGCCTGATGGTGTTGCTATTATTTACAGAGGCAGGTGGGTTTGGGTATCCACGTGTTGGTTCAGTTTCTTTTTCCATCTTGCTGAATGCTGGTCCTCAAAAACTCCTGAGCATGCACTGGTGTAAAAAACTACTGCCTTTTATTGCTGTTGTGATAGGAGATACAGAAAGTTGGGTTTCCACACCTTCTGGCTCTGAACCAGTCAATATTTTATCTATTATTTCTTCTACTAGCTACTGTACATAGGAATGACGTTGTAACACCAGTCCGGGACTTGTTTCGGTGAGTTAGCAGTGAAGAGGGATGGTGGAAGAATCATGAAAGGGTGAGCAGGAGACTGGGGAAAGGAATTGGGACAGGAGGAAAAAAAAGTGGCTATCAGAGGAGAAGAAAACAGGGGAAAGCCCGGTTCTCCGAGACAGGTATCTTTGTCCTGCCTGGGATGGCTCCTACTGTAAAGTTGAAGAAAGTAAGGGGAAGAAATACTTAAGTCAGCAGTGAGAAGGGACAGGAAGAGAGATGAAGATAGGAGATGATATATGGAAGATATTGGCGCCAATCAGCAAAAGATGCTGAACTTAAGCAGCGGATGGACAGGGAACTTGGAGGACAAGGGGAAACCTCAGGAGCAAATAATCCTGACCCAGGGAATTTGTTCCAGCCCTTGGAGCTCTTTGCCACAAGGTCTCAAGAGCTTGGCAGGATTAAAACATAGTTTGGACATTTATGTGGATAACAAGAATGCCCAACGTGGTGGAAATTAGTCAAGAGGCTGGAAAGATGCTAATCCCCTCTCTTCCCAGACATTCAAACCCTCTGCCTCGACTCACTCTCCCAGCTTTGGCTCTTGGGGACCCCCGTGCCACCGAGCACCCTGTCCCCTGGTGTGAAGGGGAATCAGCCCCCACTTTGCCCACCCCAGGAAGCCCATTTCACCCAAGGCCTGGAACATTAACTTTGACACCAAAAAGAGGATATTTTATTATCCAGGAATATTTCTGCATCTCTGTAAATTCCCCCCACCCCCTCCCCGTGCACAGGCTGAAATAAGGGCCTAACCTGGAGAAAAGTGTTTCTAGAGGATTAAATACTTCCCTCTCTTTGTGCTGTGAGGGGAAAGGGTGAATTCCCAAACTCTTCTCTTCAGCAGCTAAATCTAGTTGGGAAATGCTATCTTTTTGCGCTTAGGGGAAAAAAAAAAAGAAGACTAAAATAATAAAAAGAATTCTCTCACTTTTATGTGGTTTTGAGTGCACAAACAGGAGAAACAGTCCTTGCAAAAAAAGATATTTTGTCATTTAGGAAAGGAGAAGGGGTTTATGTGTATTTTTGACAAACTGCTGAAAACCTGGAGATCTCGCTTTTTGTTCTGACAGAAACTCTCACTAAACCTAAAAGTCACTTTCTGCTGAGGGTGGAAGAAAGAAGAGGAAGAATAAAACCACATCACCAGGAAGAGGAGAGTCTGATGCTCGGTGACGCCGTTCGCATGAGCCCCGTGGCTGCGGCTGCGGTGGGGCCATGAGCCCGTGCGTGCTGTGGCCAGGGCGGGGGTTTCTCCCCTGTTCCCCCACGCTGCCCGAGGTTTCAGCCTGTCACCTGCTTCCCTGCCAGGGAGCAGGACTGTTAACTTCTACTGACACGGGCACGGAGCGGCCCCTCCCCAGCCCTGATAACTCATGGCAGCAACACTTGCACAAATCTTTAATTGTTTAGTTTAAAGAATTGTGTTTTGACCGCAAGGGGATTTTGGCTGGAGCTCAAGAACTGATAATGATATTTTGCTGCCAAGACGTCTTCTTGGCTCTGCCTGTGTTAATGTTCACTTACAAGAAGCTCCAATTAACTGCATCAGCTCTCAAAGAGCAAGAGCAAGCAAGAGTGGGAGAGAGAGATTATGTCTTTTCATGAAGGGAGAGAGAAAGAAAGAAAAAAAGAGAGAGAGAGAGAAAGAAAGAAAGAAAGAAAGAAAGAAAGAAAGAAAGAAAGAGAGAAAGAAAGAGAGAAAGAAAGAAAGAGAGAAAGAAAGAGAGAAAGAAAGAGAGAAAGAAAGAAAAGCAAACCAGAACGATCAACACAAACAGCCACCCTGCAGCACACTCGGCCCACGGCAGGCGATGACTTCCAAGACATTGATCCACGGAGTCCCGGCTCTGCTCCAGCCAACGGCTTCGTCTCCCTTCGCAATGCCGTTGCAATGCAGAGGGCGATGCAAAGAACAACCCCCAGCAAGCCAGTTCCTGTCACACCACGGCTGTGCCATGCCGCCCCTTGGGAGTTTGGGGGTGTCCGTCCAGGTGGGTCCCCCTTGCCCCTTCCCATCCCCACTTTTGTGGGTGGCAGAAGCAAGGAGGTGAAACTGAGGCGTGCAGGGACTGCTCCTCACCGCTCCCTCCAGCCTTGGCCCAGGACGATCCACGGGGCACCATAGAGTCATGATTTATCCCCCACTGTGGACATGCAGGTTCAACTTTGCCCACGTCTTTGTCAAATCTGACACGAGGAGATAAACGGCCGGGGAGATACACGCTTTCGGGCTGCCACATCTGAGCAGAGACCAATAAACAAGGTGCGGCAGAGCTAGATGGCAGGGAGGTTTCAGAGAGCACCTTCCCTAGGGAGGCGGGTGGGTGCAGTCCCGGCCCCGTGCAACCAGCCTGGGTGCGAGACAGAGGGGTTTTCGCCTGCGCCCCTGCAGCGCTGCGGCTGCGCCAGCATCGCCCTTTGTCTTGCAGGTGCCAGGAGCTGCCCGCAAGGTCTGATCCAGAGCCCCAGGGATCAGATGCTGCAGCGGTGCTCTGGACCAGCTGCCTCTCCCGAGAGGACACATTTCAGCTTGTTCGGGGGCTTTGGGAGATTCAACTGGGGGATTTCTCGCCAGAGCCGAGGCTGTGCCCCGGACGGCTCAGCGAGAGGGTCAGATCCTGCCCTGCCGGCTCACGTTACATGAACCCGAAGACAGGAAGATTTAAGAGTGGAGATGCCACACAGTACAGTGTGTTGTTTGTCTGCCTTTGAAATAGGAGTTAGCGAGAGCAGGAGGGAGGGAGGGGGCACCAGCCTGTTCCCCTGACTTACAGTTCCTTTCTGGCATTGAGGGGAATTGCATTGACTCTCTTTGCCTCTGTTGCTTCAGGTGCAGCTATGTTTTCTTACATGTTAATTTTTTCCTGTTTTATTATCCTGTCCCTCAGCCGCTACCAGAAACCCTCCACCCGCTCAAGGAACGTTTCCTTCAGCCAGCAGCTGGGACGCATTTGGCCAGGGAGAGCCCTGCCACCACTGCCGGTGGGGTGGGTGCTCTTTGGGGTGCAGGGATGGGTGGCCTCTGCTGCCACCAGCCCTGAGACAGACCTTGGGCAAAGCAGATCCCTTCCCAGAGGTGCCTGGGGTTGGCTGTGACCCCACGAGCACCAGTGTAAATACGGATTTTCCCCTGAAGCCTGTCCATCTGCCTGGGATGAGAGCACCTCTTGGTAAGATGCCATCCACCCTGGGGACCTGTGCTGGCCGCCATAAACCACAAGCAGGATGGTGCCACCTTGAGAGGGCCCTCACACCCTCAGGTATTTGTCCCATCAGCTGCTTTGCACTGTCAAAAAGGGCTGGAAAAGGAGCCGTGTGCGGGGGCAGAGCTGGGAAGGATGAGTCAGGAGAAGGTCTGCTCGGGTTGTCTCTGCATGGAGCCACCGGCACATCTGGGATGTCGCCATCCCCCAGACCCACCGTGTCACTCCTCTCCCAGTCCCCTGGGTGCTCTGCATCGCCTTTGGAAAAAAAAATAAATTCCCTATTCACTGACTACATGAGGAGCGTAAGCAGATTAGAGTGCTACGAATATCCCCCAGCATGAAACTCTGAGCAATTTATTCCTTCCCTGCGTGGCTCAGCTCCCTGGGAAGCAGGAGCCCTTCCCCTCCCCTCCCCTCTTCCTGGCCCAGGTCACAAATTCTGGGAGGCAGAGCCTCTCCTCTCCTACACGGCTGTGCAGCACCCGGCTCTGGTGTGGGTCAGCGCAGGAAAGTGTTTGCAACATGCAGTGGAAGAGGAGGCAGATTCGGTGCAATTCCCAGACCCAGGTCTGCAGCCCGTCAAAGCACGGACGGAGTTGGGATTTCTACCTGCCGCCAGACATGGATCCGGCTGGGGGCGGGGATGGGGTGTGAGACAAATCTTCCATTTACATTTTAATTTCAATAAAATTGTTTTATTTTGTGTTTTATTACGGTACTGGTGCAATAAAAGCATCCATTAGCCCCAGGGAGCCTCTCTTTGCATTAGAACGTTTCTCAATCAGAGTTTGGGCAGGACAGCCACGCGGCCTCCTGGTTTATCACCAAACCTGCTTAGTGCTCCACAAAAGCAAGGTCTCCTTGAAGTAAACCCAATGTGTAAGGGCAACTACAAGCCCTGAAATGCAACTTGGGCTCCTTTATTTAAATAAACCACAAGGATAAACCTCCTGCAGGTAAGCACTGGGTGTTCCCTAGTTATTACAGCTCCATACCCTCCCTTCAGCATTTAAAACCATGAGTCAGGTCTAGCCCAAACCCAGATTGACTTTAAAAATCATGAGGGTTTTTTAAAGTATAAGGTATTTGTTCTGTGCACTTTTTCTTTTTTTATTTTCTTCCTTTCAAAACGGAAAACTTCTGGGTGCACTTTTACAAGCTTTCCTCTTTTTTTTAATGGAAGATGCTCTCCTTCCAAGTCAATAAAGATACTCAGGACACAGATTAGCATTTGGACCTCTGCTCGTCTGCTGGATTAATTTCAACTAAATTATAGGTAAAGAATGATTGATTATTGTGATGATTAAGAATTTATCCTCATATAATACCTTTCATCTGCAGAGGCACACCAGATATTACAGCAATAGGTACAGGAAAAATTCATGTGTGGATTTGAATCACAAGCCATTGGGAAGGAGTAGGGATATCCTGATCCTGCTGCAGAGAGGGCAAAGCCAGGGGCAGAGGACAAAGTGGTGGAGGGAGCGAGGTTTTACAGGGTACCATAGTCCCAACCAAGCCTTTGGATGATGTGAAGGTGTGTAAAACCTCAGCTGGATCATGCTCAGAGCTAAATGCAATGATTCCTCCATGCTTCCCTTGCATACTCATCTCTGCTGAGCTGGACCACACACCCACACGTGCCTGGTCTATTCTTGCAGCCCTCACAAACATGAACATGCCTCTCAACCCAGCAATGAATCATGGTGGGTTTTTTTCTCCAGGCTTGGAGGTACAGTAGAAATTACTCTTGGTTTAGGTCTGAAATGCTTAGATGGTGCTGGGTGCCATGGTGCAGCCTTAGATGGACGGGACAGTTCTCATTCAAACCTCCTGAACCTGTTGGTCCAGGCTGTGAGTCCGCATGAACATCTCACTCTTGTTCATCGCTCTTATTTTGTGTTTCCAGCAGGCCTATTTGTGGGCGCCAGCTCAGACGCAGTACAAATGTGGAATGTGAAGACTCAGCCCAGTGCAGTGAAAAGAGGATTTTGCTGGGGAGTTCAACAGAGTCAAGGGAACTCCCCGGCAAGGACCGTCTGATCTCACGGACCTCACTGGAATGAGCTCTCTGGTGGTCCCTGTCGTGGAAGGAGCCCACACGTGGACAGCCCTGATGGGTCTTGGCCATGCCGGCAACATTTCAATTCCTCCTCAGCATCTCTGCTGCCCACCTGGGGTTTGGCAGGGTTTGGCGTGCTGCAGCCAGGCTTTGGGGGAATATCCCACCTTCCCCCCGTTGCTGTTCCTCCCCTTCCCAATGGTGATGGATTTATTTCCTTAGCGGAAAAGACAGCCAGTTTACAGTTGGGCTTTCACAAATGCATCTGATAGCGGCGCAGTAGGACAGGAAGATCCCACCCGCAGGGCCACGGCACTCCCCGCAGCCCCCTGAGCCACCCCCTCTCCATCCCCAGCCCACTGCCACCCCTTCCCTGGCCTCAGACAGTCCTCAAACAACAACTGTCTGCCTGCCCGGCTAATCCCTCACAGGTGACCTCAAGACAGCCGACGCCTCTCGCTAAACTCTCACATTCCTCTGCGCTGCGTTAACCCCTCCAGCACCGCGTCCTGGCCCCCGCGGCGGCGGCTGTGCCGAGGTCCCAACTGGGGGGACCCTTCCCCACCCACTCCCCTTCCCTGCAGGGCTGGGAGCTGCCCGATGCTGCCGGGATCATCCCCTTTCCAGAGCTCCCGGTCAGAGGTTAAAAGCCTAATGTATTATTATAAAGCCAAAAAGAAAAAGCCTTGCATTTTCCCCTATAAATCTTCCTAACAACCTCGGCACATGTGGGAGCCAGACGATGCCCCAGCCTCTCCCTCCAGGTTCGCTCCTGTACCCGCCGTGCTTCCTTTCATCACCGCAGCGAGGGGCAGCCCTGGGACGGTGGCCTTAGCCGGGAGCGAGGGATGGTCCCACAGGCAGGGCTGGCAGGAGCAGCAGGCAGGGCTCTGCCCTGTGCCACCCCGGTCCTTCTCCCACTGCTGCTGGCTCTCCCGACATCTGCTCCCGGCCCATCGCCCTGGAGGAGTGAAGGATGCTTTCTCCTCTTTGGCCAGCAGTGGGTCTCCCTCCGTGTCCTCAGTGGGATGTCCCAGGCCAGGCTGGTCCCTTGGCACAGCTTTCTGATGTCCCAGCCCCAGGGCAACGGGACTGCAGGAGCTGCAAGGTTGGGGATGACAGGGAAGCATAGAGAACTGAATGTTTTTGGGGTACCCATAGGGAGGAAGCAGGGCAGCCGCATCCCAGGGCTCCATGGCACTGCACGGTGCTGCAGCCCTGCACACGGCCTCGTGCCTGCCTGGACAGAGATTCTGTCCTGGCCTGCAGCATCCCCAAAGCATCTGGCCTGGGACCTTCTGTGCTATTTGGGGGGATGGCAGCTCTGCCATCTCTCCTGCCTGCTGCTCTGTGCTTTTATTTTTTTTTTCTCTTTAACTCAAGCAAGACCTCAGGAACCAAATTATTTCTAGTGTAAATAACCCGGCTTCAGCAGGTCCGTGCCGTTAACGCTGGACCACCGGCTGTTTGATCAATGGTAAGCATTTAATACCTGTGTGGAGATTTGCTACAGCATGACAACAGCTGTGGGGAACAAAGGCTCGGCTTTTCTCTTCTTCTTCTTTTTTTTTTTTTTTTTTTTTTTTATTTTTACTTTTTTTTTTTTTGTGGGATGCCTTTTTTTTTTTTTTTCCTAATATATACATATATTTTTTAGGAGCGATGCCAAAGTTTCCGAAGATCAAAGTGAAACCAGTGTCCAGAGATGATCGAGACAATAAAACGGAAGAAAGGAAGAGAAAGGGGGTAGAGCCGCGGCCCAGGCGGGAGGGCTGCGCCGGGAGCGGGAGCCGCAGCCGAGGCCGCACCGTGCCCTCTGCTGGCTGCGGCCCCGGCCGGCTCCGGCCCTGCCCGGGCAGCGGCCCCGTCTGCTCCCCAGCCCGGCACCGGGGCGAGCCCCCCCCGGACCCCGCAGCCCATCGCTCTGCGCCGCTGGGCAAGGGGCAGCTCGCACGCCATCGCCAGCGGGACGCTCTGCCTGCGCCGGGGCTCCCCGACGGCACCGCAGGGGAACAAGGGGCTTTTCTTCTTGTCCCGCTCCCGCTCCGGGGGTGACTGCACGGGGCCGTGACTCCTGCGTGTGCCTCGCGGTACGAGATGGGTACGGTTGTGCCTGGGGGTAGGGGTGCAGACAGAGAGAGGGGACCCTGAGACTGCAGCCCCAGCCTCTCCCCACCGACGCCAGCCCTGGGCAGAGAGCGCAGTGGGAACGGGGCGAGGGGAGGCATTTGCAGCCCGGCAAGGTTGGCTCTGCGGGTAGGGTGGATGAGGAGCCAGGGAAGGGTTACCCTGCCGCTGGGGACAGCTACTGCTTTACATACTGCTGCCACGTTTTACCCAAAACCCCATGAAGCTTCCAGGGTGGATTCCTGGGGAGCATAGCAGGGCAATGCTCTTTCCCCTTTCGTGGGCACCTTTGTAGGGTGGGGAGCAAACCCACCCAAAACAGCCCCAACACCCAGGGACCCCAGAAAGGGACCACAAATGGCACATGTGGCCATGCCTGAGTTTCATCTCCATTGGTTTCAATTAGCTGGGGTTTGGTTTTTTTCCTTCCTTCATTGCATCCTCTACATTTTCCCCCAGACTTCAAGCAAGCCTGAAACTCCAACCAAACAGAGGCCTATAAATCATGGCCATTTCCCAAGCTTTTGCATCCAAGCCAAGAGAAGCCATTGATTTATTCTTAGTTTTGAAGCAAACCGGTCCATGGGCCAACATTTGCCGGAAAGCCGGAATAGACCCAGACCACAGCAAACTGCTGTCCTCCTCTTGAACACCCAAACTCCAAATCTAAGAGCTTGGCCCTTTGTCCAACCCAGGTCATGCTTTTGGGTCTCTAAGGAAGCCGACAGAGTTGGCGAAGACCTGGGGAAGAGATAGATAGGTCTTTTACTCAGCTCCTCTACCTCACTGGGGCTCTGGTTGGACGACTCCATCATTGCACCAAGGAGCAAGTTGCACCCCTTGTCTTTGCCTTTGCAAGCCCTATGGAAACAGCCTCCTCTGAAATGAATGGGGAGGAGAGGAGCACTTCTTGTTACAGCTCAGCTTTCCCCTCCATCAGGTCTGCCTTTAACTCCCCTGCTTTAAATGCCCAGGGTGGTGTGAAAGCAGCTTTCTCACCTGGATGTGCTGAGCAGGCTCTTTCCGAGAAGAAAGGCCCGCAAACAAACAAAACAGCAGGATTTGTCTGTGAACAAACTGTGAACTGCGACGGAGTGTCTTTCAACCTCCAAATCCACCTAAGCACCAAGTGCCAGCCGCAGATCGATTGTGCTGATCAAAAAAATGAATATTTGTTTCAAGGGCTCACCAGATATCCCCAAGACACTGGTTATTGGGTAACTTATTCTGTAAACATCCAGGGGTGGCTCACTCAACTTTCACAAGGTATTTGCTCTCAGCTCTGCTTTCTTAAGGCTGTTTTTGAGCTTTGCCATCCAGCTCTTCTCTCCCTGCCTTTGGCTTAGTTGAGCTCAGCAGCTGCAGCAGAGCAGATATTTGGGTTGGGGCAGAGGCTTGGTCCCGACTGCTTGATCTAGGCAGAAGTAGGACTTTAATCCTGACCATTAGGAAATCACAGCTCATGTCTCCCCCACCTGAGGTAGCGAGCTTAAAAATCATCACGAAAAAGCAGTGTTTACTTTCTGGGTTTCACATTGCTCCAGTTCATACTTTTGAGCTTTATCTCAGCCACAAGGACGAGAAAATATTTTTTTATAAAAAAAGAAAGAGATGAGATTTTCACAAAACCACATGATTACTGAGCCTTTAAAAATCTCCAGATTTTGGGAGACTCACAGTAAAAATCGTAAGGATTGGTCAGATGTTGGGCTACTTAGTTTGGCAGGTCAGTGTGGCCCAGAGCTGTGAAGAGCCCACAAGGAAAGGTCTGAGCCTGGGTTTTGTTCAAGGCACAAGACCTGTTTGCACCTGGGGCTTTGGTGTTGGCTTGTGTCTTGGAAGAGCCAAAAAAAACCCTAATGCATCAGCCTCTGTGAACGCCAGTGAGCTCTGGATTTGAGAAAAGCAATCCACCATGGTTTAGGTAAATTGTTTCAGTCCCTGCAAGGTTTTTTTCCTCCCAGCTCACTCGTGTTGCACCGAGCAGCCGTGTAGCGCTCAGCACCCTGAGTCCCCAGCAGGGCAGGACAGCCTTGCCCAGGTGATCAGCTCCGTGTACCTTAGCTGGCCCTGGACGGCTCATGGGTCCAGTGTAAGTGGGATAGACTCAAGCTCAGGCACATCGCCTTGCCTTTCCCCAGCCCAGGACACCCACCCTGACCCGCTGCTGCAAGTAAGAGGTGATGGAGAGAAGTGACGCCGATCAGCGGGTCACCGTCTACCGCCTGCTGCCAAGTGCCCAGCTGGTGCCGGCTTCAGGGGTCTGTGCATGAATCTCCCCCATCCCCACAGCCGCAGAGCCTGAGGACTGAAACCAAGGGCAAAAGGCTGATTGGCCTCCGAGCCTGGCGCTAGATCCATCGATATCAGTGTCTTGCCTTAGCCGATCTTGAGAGATAAGTGAATCCCCCGCACCGTCTGACAGGCGGGTAGACATTAATAATTATGTACTATTTAAGGCTGATTGAAAATGAAGAGGTGGAGGTGTTGGGACAGATGTGGCAGTGCCAGATGGATTGTGATTAGATTAGCACCGTTCCATTTGACGGGATCTGAACCATGCTTTAATCATTTATTGTGAAAGCTCTGCTCTGCGCCGGCACACGGGCGCGCATCGCCCTCCCTGTTGCTCCGCTCTTGCAACATTTGTTAGTTTGGATCACCCTGCTACAAGTTGTCTTTACTTGAAACGTGTTGTGTTTACAGCCGGTATTTCAACCCCCGATCCCTCCCCTCTGCCTCTCATCTCCTTGTTTGTACAAAGCCTCCTGCAATTGCCGAGCTGAGCCGGTTAGTCACTGCCGTCATATAAACAACATAGGCGAGCAGTCATCTCCTCTGCCATGAAACGAGTCACGTAAGTGATGAGTGGGACCCTGACCAAAGAAGGGCCCGGCGGGCAAAACTCAAAGCAGAGCTGGATGTGCTCCTGGAGCAGCATTTTCGCCCCCTCTGTTGCCTCCACTCCCGGCCGGATTCAGAGCACGCACACCCTGCACCATCCCAAAGGCACCGGGCCGTTGGTGGGGATCCTGCCCCTCTACGACTGGCCTATTCGCACCAAATACATCAAAAAGTGTTTCTCCTGACCGTGCCGCAGGACAGAAGCTGTCGGCTGTGTTACAGAACAATGCAGCGGTCCAGGAGGATGAGGGAAAAATAAAATAAAATGCCAGTATCCACTTGAGATCCCTGGAGCAATAAAGGGAGGCAGAACAGGATTACCTGGGTAACTGGAAACTAGCTCAAGACCCTCACTGGCAGTGTCATGCAATTTTAATTATCATAAGTGGTCTGGATCTCAATGGATGGAAAAACTTATTATTGTTATTATTCCCTTCAAACGTGATAGGTTTTAGTTAAACACACATCCATATCTATTAATCATGCAACATTTAAGATGGAGCCAAAGTAATTAGCCAAGATTTAGACTGCAGGGATCACCTTAAAATAAAACATAATGCAGTTGCTTCCCTGTAGTCCTTATTCAACCATTTGTTTTTAGATTTTACTGCTCCCTGGATGTTAAACTTGGGGCGTGTGGGGGATAAGAAGCTTTTGGATCCCAAAGTCCATCTTCCCTGCATCCTGACAAGGACTGCTGACTGCCTGGCTGGCTGAGGCTGCTGTGCTGATCCAAATTTGCGGAGATGCAATAGAGGTGGTTGCATCTCAGTGGCAGTGAAAGAGGCTTCTGCATCTACGTGACGTTTGTGAAGCATGTCCAGATGAAAGGCAGACTAACTGTAAGCTATTATTATACTGTCTAATATAGTTTAATATGTGTGCACTACTTTCTATAGAGTGCAATACAATCAAAACCACATTACTTCTCCATGTGGGTAGTTTTCCTGCGTTGACTTGTTTCCAAAACAGATGTGAATTCTTAGCGAGGTCTCCCGTCCCTCTCCTTAAAGAGGATAAAATGTCATCTTTGCTTATGTGTGCAAAATGGAAAGGCCCATCGGAACACAAAACTGCCATTTCCAAGTAGGTCAGGGGCTCGTGCAGCCCAGCGTCCCACCCCAAACCTCAGCTGTTCCCACATGTTTCCAAAATGGGTACAAAGAGGTCTCATAATGAGTGAGAATGGGATAATTCATCCAGCTGATTGCCCTAACCTCAGCCTGTCCATGCTGGTGCATGCCCCAAGGCATAGAGTTAGAGCTTGTTATTCTCTTTAATGCCACTTCAGAAGTTTGGGAGGTTGTTTGGTAATGCTTTCTATTGCTTTCTAGACCTCTTCCTAGCCCTGGCCTCAAAACCCCAAAGTCTGCGCAGCTCTAGAAACTGCAGTCAAATACCCAGGATCCCCAACAGATCTACCCCTCATTTTCCAGAGTCTGGAGAGCACCATTCTGCCGGTCCTGCCCTGGAACACTCAGGCTGAGCTAAAGAGCCTTCCCCGAGGGTTCAGGGCTTGTGTCCTGGTTTGGGACATCTCTCATTACACTGTGGTTCTTGCAGTGTCCACAAATGGCTGCAAACCGTCCACAAAGCATCACCAGAGCCCCCTGGCACCGGAGTCTGTGCCAGCCCCGACGGGTCTCCTTGAGTTTCTGTGTCTCATTTCAGCTGTGTGAGAAACCAGTGCTGGAACAGGGCAGGGGGGAAGCTGGAGGGGATCCAGCCTTGTCCTGCTGTGGCTCAGCAGCACTTTTCCCCCATCATCATGGCTCAGGCCGCGTGCCCTGGGATCAGTGTGGGAGTGGGGGGTGCACCCAGTGGGACAGCTTTCTCGAGAAACTCCGCCAAAACTCACCGCACACCGTCTATGGGTACCTCTGTTTCCACACAGCCTGCAAGGGGGTTTCCACCAGGAAATGCCGACTTCTCATCTAAGGGACTCTCCCTTCTTCCAGCTGGGTTGATAGACAAGAGGGGAGAGAAACCTGGGCAGATCCCTGTGTAAGACTGGAGTATCCCGAGACCCAGGGTTGAGCAGCTGGTGTGAGCTAGGAGTCAGCAGCAGGGCAAGAGAGGAGCTGGGCTCATCCCAGGAGAAAGATCTCACAGAGGGAGGAGATGGGACATGAAGATGTAGGCTGTCCCAGGAGGAGACAAGGGGACAGCCGAGCCCCACATCCCCTCTGCCCCGCTCCCCCAGGGCAGGGAGGGCTCCAGCCAGGGCAGCTCTCAGCCGCTGCACCTTGCACTGCTGTCCGCTCCCCGCCTGCCTCCCCCTGCTCCGGCCGGCTTCTCGCTGGGCCCCGGCCCCGGCACGCTCCCCGCCACACGCTGGCTGCCGGCCCAGCCTAGCGGCTGCAAGCAGTGGGTCTTGCCGCTTTACTCCTGTTTACAGAAATGGGAATTTGCATGATGAAAATAACCTGGGACGGATTTTGATTTTACTGCCCTTGGCAGAAGGCTTGGAAAAAACCGGTGCATAGTCAATTACTGGAATTTTTAAACACAAATAATATTTTATGTGATCAGCAGGCTGGCTCGGGGCCTGGGCACCGCGCTCCAACGGCACTTATGAAAGGAACAAGCCATCAATTGTGCTGCCGCGCACAGGAGCCTGTGGGCAGGTGCAGCCTGTGTTGACCTTAGCACACACAGCCCTCTCGGCTCGCTTAACCCATGAGGTATGGGCCCGAGATTTGCGAGGCTCAGACTTGGCTCTTGCTGCCTTGTGCTGGCTGAAAATCTCTTCCCTCCCTCGGATTTCCCACCAGAAACCCAGGGAAGCATCATCCCTCGGTAGACATGGAGAGAGGGGGATGGCACGAGGCTGAGACACTCATTCCTGGGGCTGGTGGTGCAGAGTGAGGTGCCGTCCATTGCACCTCACCAGAGCCGCCCTGGAGAGCTGGGGTCCATCCCTGTGGTGGCTTCCAAACCTGTTGCGGGTGGGGAAGGGGTTAACCGAAGCAGGGGCCCCATGCATTTCCCCCAAATCCCCACCATGCTGGCAGGCTCCCCAAACCAACAGCCCTGGGACCTCATTCCCAGAAATGCTCAAGCCGGGAAGGCGGGTTCCGGGAAGGACCTGCACAAGCCAGCGGAGCCGTAACGTGGTGCAGGAACCTCCCTGGCAGCCACAGACCCTCCAGAGACATGTTACTGGGATCAAGGGAATTAGGGGAATTACACTCCCCTCGCTGTTAGGCAGCTGGGGCAAGGACAAGCAGTGAGGCAGTATCAGCAAGGCTGAGAGCTGTGTTTATCCATTGAGGTACTTATATGGTTTCTATCCCCAGAGATGGAGAGTGAGTGAGATGACTTAGGGAGGCAGAACAATATTAATTCATTAATTTATCACAAATACTTTTTATTTTAAAATGCTGGGCAGTGAAAGGGCTTTAAATTTCCAGGACTATTGCCAGTTTCCTCCTTCTCTACCGTACTCACTTTAAAATCTCGCCCCACGGGTCCCCTTGGTGCATTCAGCATTGCTGCTTTCTGCAACTCCACTGTGAAACGGCCCCGGAGGACCAGAGCCCTGCAGCAGCCGGGGCTGTACGGGTAAGAGCTGCTGGCAGAGGCTGGAGGGTGTGATGCCTTGGCAAAGTGACCGCTTCTGACTTCAAACAGCTTCAGATAACAACGATGACGATGATGAGGATGATAACTGCCTGCCTGCTTTGTTCAGAAATAGGCTTTAAGGAAAAAAAAAAAGTGCTATTGTTGTTGTTCCAGGGCCAAGGGGAAGAAAAATTCCTTCCCCGTTTAAGGATCTCTAACACCTGGGTAGAGTTTCACTTCTCTCAGCTGCCTGCTTCAAGGTTTGATAGCTACTTCCTAATAACGCAGGGCTGGATCCAAAGCTCACTAAGTCAGCTGGATTCTTTCCATTCATCTAATGCTGATCAGACCTTTCTTGGCTGATTCAAAATCATTTGACACCCCGAGTGTGTACGTACATGTAAGCACGAGAGACTGTTTTCAAGTGGCTTCTTGAATAACTTTTTCATGTGCGCTTAGCTGGGGCAAAAATCGATTGCAAACAAGCTCCCCATGAGTTTCCGTGTGTCGGTGGCATTGTGCGGGGGCCGTTGTGTTTGCCTCTCCCAGCTGAAGACACACACGTGAGTGTTCGCTGCCTGGCACACGGGCACTCCTTGCCTGCTGGTGCCTCCTGCCTGCTCCCTGCCCTTGGGACGGCTCTGCCATCAGCTGGCCGCGGCGGCTCCCTGCTCGGGGAGGAGGAGGCTCTCTGGCACGTCAGGCAGGCTGTGCAACGCGCTCGTGGCCTCGGTCCAGTGGATTTCAGCTGTTTGTTCTCGGCTGGTGCAGGTGAAAGCTGCTCGGACCGAGAAGGCGGCTCTGGGCTCTGCAGGAAGTGGTCTGGGTGACTAAGCCGGCTGCTCCGCTCTGAGTCAGGGCTGTCCCCGGTGCACTCTGGCCGGGCCACAGGGACCACGCAAGCCCTGTGCTTCCTGCGGCTTTCTCCACCCCATCTGCACTGATCCTGTCCAAGTGTTGCTGTTTCTGAAGGCTACTTGGATGGGATCTCTTTGCGGGCTACAGCTGTTGCAGAAGCTAGAGAAGTGTGGCAGGAAGAGCCACATGAACCCCCTGGCCTGGCTGAAACTGCGTTCCCCTATCCTTCGACCAAATTGTTATGCCTGGTTGCTATGAGCTGCTAAACAGATGCTGCAGTGCCCCCAGCGAGGGCTGCATCTCATTAGGGGAAGAAATGAACCCTTTCAACAGTGGTCACAATCTGTAAAGGCTTTGGGATCTGTCCAGACCTCAGTGGTGGTCAGCAGGGGCTGACTCTACACCCATAAAAGAGGCTTTGGGTCCCAGAAACTCAGCACAAGGCAGCCTTTGATGGAGTATGCCAACATCTGAGCTGGGCTGGGAAAAATGGCTGGGAAGGAAGAAGGCTGAACAGCAGGTCACAGACATGCCTTGCCCACCCCAGCAAAGGTCTTGGCAAAAGCGTGACCCCTGGAGTGGGCTCCTCCACTTCGCAGTGTCTCAGCCTTGTTGGGCCTGTCCACAGCACTACGGAGGTGACTACCATCCGTGTGTTGGCTGCCCTACTTGGATGAAAACATGTGCAGTTAAGTCTGTGATCGTTTATGTGCCCAGTACACCTGATGGGTATGCAAGTATTTGGGTCCGGGGCACAAAATACGTAGTGAGATTTGTCTCCTGATACAAGTGGGCTTGGCACGGGCAAATCTGTCTGTGGCACGTATGGCGGGTCTGTCACAGCGGTGCCCGTGCCAGTACCGACGTGATGGATACTGAAGTGCTGGCAGGTGCCTGTGCCTTGCTGCCCACTGGAGCCCTGCCGTGATCAGGGAGCGAGGCGCTATCTCTGCACACACACTCACAGGTGCGTGTCCCCCACGCACAAGCGTGTGTGTGCCCAAGGACTCTCATGCCCGCACGCGCGTGTGTGCAGAGCATGTGAGCCTCCATGTATAAACACGGCAGCAGTGAGAGCGCCTGCAGCCCCCAAACTTGGCATTCCCTGCGCAGCGCAGTTGCAAGGTTAAGTAAATATCTGACTGCAAGCTGAGGAAATGAGTCAAAAAACATTGAGAAAGAAGAAACCCAGATCTCCGGAGAGACAAACTCCATGCGCAGCCTGTCCTTATTGTGACTGCATGTTCCCGGCCTTCCTTCTCCCAACCAAGCCTCCTTGACCTGCTTCTTTTCAAACAGCCACCAACTCCCCATGCCAAAGGGACAAGCAGAAGAGAACAGAAAGCCCAGCCAGCTCCCTGCCCACCTCTGCAACTGTCCCACCAGGGCTCTGCCTGCCTCTCGCATCCCTCTGCTCCATCCATCCTCCGCGCCTGGGTGCAAGGAGGGGGCTGCGTCTCTTCCCTAGATCACACTTGCATCTGGGACATGTTACAGCATGAGGAGTTCCCTGTTTTACCTGGGGAAATCCCGGAGCTGGGAAAACGTGCCCAGGTGATGACAACCCCCTCACACTGTCTGACAACCGAAGGGGAAGCTGGTGAGCACTATTTGAATGGCATCCAGGAAACGAGATGCAGCGTCTCCAAGACATCTAAAAAAAGGCTGAGAATAAAACAAAAACAGCAATCACGCCTGATGGGAGAGGAATTGGATTCTGGCCTCCCCTCTGCTTCTCCCCTCCTCCCCCAGCCTTCTGGAGGATGGAGCTGAATGCAGCTGGCTTAGTTTGGCTAATTGGCTCTGTCAATCATGTGTCAATCAGGTCGGCTCACACAGCCGCTCCTGCCCGGGTAGAAGAAGTGTTAAATCTGAGGGACTGCTGGCTGGGAAAGCAAAGGTGACCGGCAGCTTCTGATGTGGTTTGAGGAAGGCGTTAAAGCTGACAAGTTTTTAGAGGGAAGCTGTGCTGGAGCTGGTCTCTAGCACTGCTTTGCTGTACGATCCTAGACAATTTGGTGCCTCTGTTTCCCCTTTTCTAAGTGGACCAAGGCTGACCAGAGGGACCCCAGGGGAGCACTGCTGGCTGCAAAAACTAGAAACACAGGGCTGAAAAGCCCGATGTTTGCCTGACCACACAGATTTAAGGTTTCATTCTTTGTTCCATGCAAGGTCCTGGGGTCAGTGCCCCCTCCTCTGGCAATGTCTACTTAGAAATTAGGTGCCGGACAAGAGGGAAACTCCCCCTTTCTCCTCTGGGAGAATGAGTGAAGGGTTAATCCTAGGAAGTTTTTTGGGAGGAGAAGGTTGGCAGAGATTTCCCCTTCCCTGTCACAGCAAGGAAGCGGTTAAGCTGGAGGTGCCACCTGGGAAGCAGAGACAGGTCTGAAGATGCTTTGCCAGTTGCTTCACTGCACAAACAGCTTTTCCTTCCTGTCCCCCAACACTAGCTCTCCGTGATACACTAATTATCCAAAGCAGAAACCAGACAAAAAGGAAAGAAAAAAGAAAGAAAGGAAGAACGAACGGATTTTGGTGTTGCTTTTCACTGTGTGTTGAGAGATCCGGCAGCAGTGCGGGGGGGGGACGGGACAGATGCTGCTGCTCTGTCTGCCTGAAAACAAAGGAGGAGAAGATTACACTTGGATTTCGAGTTTGTTTATGGCGAGATCAAACCCTCTGCAATCTCTTGTCTGGCTTTCAAGTGGCGAGAGCCTCAGGCTGTGGAGATGCAGCCTCCACGCTGCGGGCCTGGTGGGGAGTGTGTGCCAGGTACCTGCCTGGACAACGTGGCACTGCTTCCAGCCACCCGCTGAGGACTGATGTCATGAGCTGAGCACTGCCATCTGCCAGCGCTTTCTCAGCTTTCTCCCTCTTTTACTGGAGGGGAAACTGAGGCACGGGGTGATTTGGCGCACGCATACCAAGCAGTGGGTGGGGAAGAGATAAGTGTGGAAGCGGGGAGGAAGCAGGGTGAGTGGGCAGGGTTGTGCAGACCTGCTGAAGGACACCTGGGCTTTAATTTCTTGATGCTGGGAATTAAGGGAGGGTTGAAGTTGCTGTGAAGAACAGTGTAGTGGAAATGCCACATTTGCTGGTGCTGGTCCAAAGCTGCCCCCAACCTGTACCAATACCTGCTTGGCCCACATACCAAAGCTGTTGTGGGGGCCATGGGGAAAGCTCTGAACCCCTCCTTCTTTAACCCCCTTCACTGAGCATCATTCAGAGATCCCTACAGAGCTCTGCAGGGGCAACTGGCCCCAAGAGGGCCCTAAGGATCCCCTAAAGCATCTTGTGCAAAAATCCTGCCCTTCTCCCCAAACTGGAAGTGTGTGCACAAGTGCTCAGGGAGCTAGCCGGGCCGGCACATCTCTCCTACAGCACTCAAGCACCCTCGCTTCCCTCCTCCCGCTGCAGTCAGGGAAAACGGGCAGCTACATCCAGATCTCCAGCAAAACTCTCCAATGCTTTAACCACAAACTCCAGCCAAACACATTTGGTGACGAACGAGTTAAAAGCTCTGGGCCGAGCAGTTTTCTAGCCTGTGGCTTCTTTCCCCCCTCTCCCTCCCCGGTTTACAAAAACCCACATTATCAAAAACCTGCCTGGAATCCTCTCAGCCAGTGACACAGAAAATTCACATTGCGGAGGCTGCCAGGGTGACAACAAATAGCAACAGTAAATACAGCTGCCTGGAGCTCCCCGGCTGGTGCCCTGCCCGCAGGCTGGGGATCAGGAAGGGCGTCACGCTTCAACACGACACACACACTGCCTCCACATTTCTAGAGGACACTCTGCTTTCTTCTTGCCTCTCCTCTGGTCTCTCATCAGGCGCCCGGACTCGTCCTTTGGAGGAGTCACAGAGCCAGCCTTGCGTCCCCTGCCCCAGCAAGTGCAACCAACCAGCTGATTCCCTTCCAAGCACTTCATCTCCCTCCTTTTCTCTTTCATCCCTTTGCTTTCCATCTCTCCAGGGTTATTTTCCTCTCCTGAGCCCATGTGAGCCTGAGAGGGGGACTCTGCAGACCTCACCTGCCCCAGCAGCTCCAGCAGCTGCCCAGGGGGATGTTCACCTGCGTGGGCACGCAGCCCGAAGCGGGCACTGACCAGCCCCGGGGTGCCAGCGGTCCCAGCAGCGGCAGGATGCACATGCCTGTGTTGTACCAACCCCCTGCACAGAGGTGGGCCTTGGCAGACCCTCTTGACCTTGGTGAGGCTCCAGGGAAGCCCAGGAAGGGACATGCTTACAGGGAAATCACTGTCCTCTCCACTGAGGAGCAGCTCAGCCACTCCTTTGCTCACCAGCTTGACGTCGCATCTCTACACGCTTTCTCTTCTGTGCATTATCGCTGTCTTCCCCTTCCTCCTTTTTGCACATTCCCCTTTTCCTTTCCCCTCCAGCCATCACTCAGCACTTCACACATCTGCCACACTCACATTAGCAACAGGTAACCAGGCCACGTCTGCCCTAAAACCGGTAATGCTAAAGGATATATATTTTTTCTAGCGTCACTTTTTTTCCAAGTCACAGTGGGTTCCCAGCCCCGCTCTGCATATCTGATGTTTATTTTAAGTCGGTTGCCGGGTGGAAGCCGTATCCCTGCAGTTCCTGTTCTTAATCTGTGCTTTTTTCTCCTCTTTTGCTTTCTTTCCTCCCTCCCTGCCTCCCCACCCTGCTTACAAAGTTTAATTTGTCATTGGGGTCACCGAGGCAACTGCAGGAGGAGGTACGGTGGGACTGAGACCGCCCTGCTGCTAGCAGCACAGTGGGGGACCCCCAAGGAGCAAGAGAAGGGGTGACCAGCGGACAGGGGTTTCAGAGGAGGGCTCCTGGCCATCTCAGCAAGTGCTGGACTGGGCTCCGGCTGCTCCCCACCTCCTCAGTGCAGCCCCAGCCCAGAAGATTCCTGAGATGGAGCCCTTCATAGCACTGTTCTAATTGCTCATCTTTCCCATGCTTTACACCTTGAACCTCATCCATGGGAATGAACCTGACTCCACTTAAAATCAGCACCACAAACCCCACCATTAAGTCAATGCAATGAACAGAGAAGTAGAATTAAAAAACAATTATATAAAAGATGGGAAAGCTTCCTCTTGGCTTAGCAGGAGGGCATGGAGCAAGCCTGGACATCCACACAAATAACTGCCTCCACTGGGTGATTTTATACCAAACCGCTAATTGCTGTGTTACCCAAAAGGGAATCCAGCGGGCGGCTGCACTGGTTCCCAACATTTGGGAGGAGCTGGTTGGTATTAATCACTTGTATCACAGTAGCCCCAGGAAGATCCAGGACAGCCCCTCTAAGCCACGCTGTCTCCACCAGGAAACCCCACAACACGAGGGAGAGGCACTGCCGGATGCCTCCAGGTCACAGCAGGCGCGTGGCAAGGCAGGGACAGAAAGGCCAGGGTCTCCCGCCTCCCACCTCGGGCTCTTGGCGTTACACGTCTGCCTCCCAGTGCATCACGGTGGGGGAAAGAACAGAAGATGGAGAGGATGTAGACAACAGGCCGCCTGAGGGGTTTGGAGGTGAGATTTATGAGGCTCTGTCTTGGAGACGCTTCCAGGAATGGGAAAAAAAATGAAAAAAACCCTCCTTCAGGTGGCTGGAGGTCTGTCTTGCTGGTGATAGCACAGATCTTATCCTGCCAGTCTGCACAGAGGAGGGTCTCATCTCTCAGGGATGTTGCAGAGACCTCGGGAAGGTGCCCTTTGCTGCTAAAGGTGGCTTAGTGCTGTGTCCCAAGAACAGGCTTGTGGGGAAAAGCTCTCGCAGGCACTGGTTACCTGCCGGGGACACTGTGCTGCTGATGTGGCTGCTGGTGCACTGGGGAGAGGTGATGCTCTAAGGGGGACAACCCCAGGGTTACCCAAGGCACGATACTCCCAAAAGAGCACCTACTGAACGTCCCCTGTCTCCCAGGGCGCTCTGTGCCCTGCTCTCATGGGCCTGCATGGCAGCAGTTCATCCTGAAAGCTAAGAACAGGGAGCAGGGGAAGCCCACAGAAGGACAACGGGGAGGTGAGGGCAGGGCCACGTGCCCCAGCTCTCCCCGCTCACTCCCTGGCTAAGCGAGGGCTGAGCACTGTGGAAGGAAGAAAGAGCAAAGCCAGGAAAACTCCTTCCCCATCATATTTACTGAACTGCTCTGAGTTATGACTGGAGGCCAAGATCTGGCTTCAGGCGATTGCCTAAATCATTTAGGAGCTGACAAGGTAGGGAGGGGGGAAAATGTTCTTGTAATTCTTCAGTCTGAGGTACATTAAGGAGCCATAAGCCATGTCGAGAGCTTGAATTACATTAGAGAGATTATCCTGTTACAGTTCATAATCCTGGATAATATACCATCCCGCAGCACACCTGCCAATGATAAATCTCGCCCCGTAATGGGGCAGTCGTGACCCCGGCGGTCCTGTAGCCCTCTTGGCATGGAGCGGTAGCACCATGCAGACAGATGGAGTCAGGAGGGAGAGCACGGAGGAATAACAGCCTGGCAGTGGTGTCTGCACCGAGGGAAATTCATAGCCGAGCGGCTCCTCGCAGTTCATGGTGTGCTGCGATTCACCGAGCCACGGCAAGTCCTCGTTGGCCTGCAGAGAGTGCAGGCATGAGACAAGAAGGATCTACAGGACAAGGACACCTGGGGTCCCCTGTCTCCATAGGGAGTCATATGGGGCCCCAGCAAGTGTGCTGGGCTCCACTGATGGGGTTCAGGACATCCCCCACAGCAAAGCCCACCGAACAAGGAGGGGAGCCAGGCAGCCAGATGCAGCACCCCAGGCCAGAGCAGGACGTCTTCCCCAAAAGAGGGGATTTCTGGCACAAAGCATAACACATCTCTCAGTGAGAAATGGAGAGGGATGGGGCTAAGTCCCAAAGGGACGAGGGAGAAAATCAGCCCTGGGAAACAGGCTGTCTTTCTGGAGCAGGGTACCACAAGGAGTTAAGCTGTCTCAGCCCCTCCAGAAAAGTGGATCAGCGGGTGGGAGGGTAAGGCAGGGCACTGCCTCAAGCCTTTAACCCTTTACGTCAGCCACATTTGGCTGCCCATAAAGGTGGATCTGTACCAGAGGCCAACTGCAGCAAAGTGCATCTTTGGGGCCCTCGGGCTGCAAATCAGGGGACGGCAGGCACTGCCAGCTCTCTGGGATGGGGACTTGCAGCTCTGCTGCAAGATGTTTGCCTTTCTCCAGCATGTATAACTCCCCTTCCCTTCCCATGCATTAGGAAACAACCCAGGGACCTGTCCTCCCCTCTTCGTGGCATAATCCTGCCTGTAATCTTTTACAAGAGGCCCAGCAAGCTCCAGGCCTCCCCGAGTCTCCTGCCTAACTCTTTCGTAGCTTACACCCTTGACTGTTCGGTCTCAGTCATCTCCCAGCCGTGCCATCCTACTCCACCGACTGCAGCCCCTAGGCCAACAAGCCCCGGCTGTTTCCAACCTCCAGCCCTCCTCCAGCGCAAGCTACTTCTTTGCCCTCGACACCGTAAATCCCGCTGTCCCTCTTGATTGTGAACTGACCACGCAAACGTGACCAGGCAGCTCCTGCTTCTCTGCCATGCAGCCTCTCCCTCCTCCAGCCCACACTCCCCTGCACTGGAAACTGCAACTGCTCCATTCAAGTCTCCCAACATATCCCAGAGGAAAGTGGTCTGTCCCTGAGGCCAGCTTGGCTCCTGATTTTGCAGAGAGCTGCTCCTGTAAACTGCATCAATCCCCTGACTGCAGAGGGATGACACTGATGTACACTAAACCCCCAAAGGAAGGGAACAGGACTGTATCCACCCACTCCCGTATGTCTCCTTGGCTTCTCTTCCCTCCTGCCCTTCTCCAGACCCCCTTCCTGTTCCCTCTGCCCTTGATCTTTTCTGTAATAGCTGCACGCTTCCAGGCTGCTCCCCTCTGATCTGTGGTTAAGCAGCTCCCATGAATTACTATCGCCTCTATGCTGCCAGCTCCGGCCGAGGTAAATCCCTCCTGCCTTCCCTTCCTAAACGCTGTTCACCTGCACCGGCCCCAGCCCCAGGGTCTGCGCAGTGTAAAGAAAGAGCCTCTCTGTCCTGCGGGGATTTGCAATCTCCCCCATGGCCCTGGCGATACTTGACAGAGCCTCTTCTCTCAGGCTTGTGTGTTTTGTTTAAGTGCTTTGAGATAAAGCCCTTTTATCACGTTAAGAGCCTGGTTGCCCTGGTTTCTTCCTCTGGCCTGAAGGCCATTCTTTTCCTCCCTCTTGTTTTTGACCTCTGGTTCAAGAGTGCTAGACCTCCCTGGTTTAGAGGAGACCTTGGCGGCGAGCACGACAGCCAGTGTGGGAAAAGGCAGGGCATGGGTTGGAGAGGGCTGCCAAAGGCCCAGCCTGCTCAGGGAACGGTTTCCAAACCGTTTAGGAAAGTAGGAAGGAACGAAATGTAAGAGCAGAGCAGACTTCCGTACTTCTTCAAGCACCTAGTGTTCTCCCTTCCTTTGATCTTTTTTCTCTCTGTTGCTTCCTTTTATTTACACCTCCATCCTTTCTCGCTCCTTCTCCCTCCTTCCCCTCCCCTCCTTTCCCTGGCTGTGCCTCCCTTTCCCCCTTTTTCTCACCCTTGTTTTGCTTTCCTTCCCTCCTTCTTTCTCTCTCTCTCTCGCTTCCCCTGCGGCTTGCCAACTGCCAGCAGATGACATCTCCTTTCATGTTTGGGGCTGAGCGGAGGCTCTGAATGTTCGTTTGATTCCGTTAAGATAATAGCTGGTTCACTGTCAGATGCAGACTGATCAGTTAAAACCTTAATCACTGCCTGTCTACTCACATGGCACTTATTTTTTAAGAGATTAATCCCCTAAGCACTGCACCAGCATACATTCAGGCTCAAAGAAAAGGGTGGGTTTTTATTATTATTTGATGCAGTTCTGTTTCTTTTTTGCTCTTTTTTTGAAAAAATGCATCCTCCCCCCCATCTTTTTTAATCTGATGCCCAGAAGACATCAGACCTCTGCCACCTCAGCGTAACGCCTCTCCCCTCACGCCAGGCACGCACAGCGCCAGCGGGACACGGAGGTGATGCTGCTCCTGTCTTGGGCTTCGGGAGCTGAGCGGAGACCCACAGGACGGCACGCTGGGCTGCGGATTGAGCCTGGCTGGGGACTCAGGAGAGCTGGGCTCCATCCATACTTTCCCATTCAGTGCCTGTGTCTCCTCTCCCCAATTCAGATGCAGGAAACGGCTCTGGATAAACATCGCAGAGCAGCAAGCACTGCAGCTCAAGCAAGAGGCCTCCCTGAGCACATCAAAGCCGGCTGCGGAGGTTAGGTGTCCACCTCTGACTAGGATTTAGGCAAAGCTTCTTTAAAGCACCTCGGCTTAGCACTTGCCTGCATTAAAGCAGCGCTTCTCCAAGCAGGCTGTGCCGGCACCCGGCCATGGTGTACCACCGCAGCCCCGGCTTTCCCAGCCACAAGGCAACCGCGGCCCAAAACCGCTGCCGGCACCACGCAGGCACTTCCTGCACCTAACCACTAAATACTAAGATAACAGCAAGCTTAAATCTCCTCCCGAGCTAGGATTGTAATTAATGGAGAACACCACATCCCCCTCAACCCGTCAGATGTTGCAGTAGGTGCAGAGAAAGAAATGGGACAGTGGTATGGAGCCCGGCTCCCCATTTGCCCCAGGGCAGCAGCAAGAACCTGCTCTCAGGCAGCTGTTTTGCATTCACAGAGCTCCAAGCATTTCGCAGAGGAGGCTGCCATCTTCACCTCCATCTTCGAAGGGAAACTAACGGGTGCCGAAAGCTCATTTGCCTCAAAACCACCCTGCAGGTGAGGGCAGAGCTGCCAGACCGTGTTTCCCAAATCAGCTCGCTGCAGCTGCCAAACAAGAAGCTGCTTCTCTCCCCCTGTGAGACTCAGCCCTGGAGGTGAGCAGGGCTGGGGAAGGGGGTGGTTGGGGAGGCAGGGGTTTTTCCTTCAGCGTCACCAGAGAAGTGAGGCAGTGTATTCTGAGTGCTAAAGGTTTGTGAAAATTTTTCTTTATGTTTGACTTCTAATCAAAAAAAGGAAGAAAACTAACATCCCCAAGCCCAAGATTTGCTTTAGCACTTGTAAAGAAAGTTCAAGAAAAGCAAATCTTTTATTAACTCAAAGGTAACAGTTTTCAGACTCCCATTCCCTATAATGGCCATGAGAAATGACTGATTTCTGCATCCATCCCACCATGGCCACCACGCTCCTGAGTGCCCAGTGTTTTGACCTGCCTCTCACTTGAGGTCATGGCTTTATTTGCATGACGTACAGCACCAGGGACACGGCAGTCCCGGCACACGCGAGGGGTCCCAGAGGTCAGTCCTCAGCTCAGAGGGTGCTGGCGGTCCCCATACCCTGACCGGCACAGCAAGAGCAGCTCAGCCGTGCAATATCCCACCCTTTCTACGGAAGGGTTTCTTTCTCTGACACCCTGGTGCTGGAGAACCTCTACAAGGTCTGCAAACGCTGCTCCTGTGACACACCAGCTTCCAGAGCGCAACTTCTCAGCAGCTCCCAAATACAGCCAGGGTTTTGCAGCCTCAGCTTGTGATCTGGCAGGACACTCGGCCCTGGAGCCTTCATTTCCATGTCCTGCTCCTAACCCCACACCTGCAACTCCATCAAAGCAGCAGCAGCGATGTCACCAGCTCCTGGATAAAAGAGGTGGAATTACTGGCAGCAAATGATGACTCAGAATTTGGTAAAATAAAACTGGAAGTATATGAGAAGAGGTTTTTGTCAGCTGCCTCTGGAGTTTCCTATTTAAAATGAAAATGTAGTGAGAGAACAGGCTCTGAGTGTATTTTGGCAATTTTTGGTGAAGTAAAACAAAGCTGTCAAAAGGATCTATATTTATATCTAAAAGCAGAGTTCACCTGCAAACCTCATTCTGCTTAAGCCCAAAGATATTCCTGAGGCTGGGGTTCAGTGGAGTTGGAAAAAACGTAAAGAAAAAAACCAACATGGAAATTGGAATAAATGACACCCAGAATCAGAGAGATAGAGTTTAAGAAAAGAAAGCTTACAGAGGAAAGGGATGCAAAATTCCTTGCTGCAAAGAATAAAGCAATTTCTAACTAATGGAGATTAGGAAGAAACTGTCCCCACGGACTGGCTATCCCATAAATTAACAGAATCAATAGTGTCGCAGACCTCGGTCCCAGGGTCCCGAATCATTGTACTAAGTGCTACGAGTGCACGAGTACCCTCCTCCGAAGCAGCCGGGGCTGGCCACTACTGGAGATTACACCTCGGACAGACGGGGCCCAGGTTTGAATTGACCATCCACACATTTCAAAGCAATGCCAAAATAAGGCAATAGTAGTGAATGAGTAAAAACACATGAATCTCTTCTGGAGGAAAGGGTGCTAGCTCTAACTCAAGCCTGACTTGACTTTGATCTTGTGTGTTAGACCTGGCAAGAAATTTCCTAGGATGCGCACAAGCCTTCAGATACACTAGAAGCAGTCGCGAGTGTTCATTCAGGCCAGAAAGAGTGGCTGCCTCCACGGAGAAGATTAGCTGGAGTTCACAGAAAATGCTCTTCTCCTGCAGGTTTCAGTTAACATACTTGCTTGCAAATTGGCTTAATTATTTTTTGTGGAAATAATTGCTGTGCGGAAAGGTAGTCTAACCTACGGGTCCCAGTTCTTCAGGTGGGCATCTTTCTCAGGGCCAATGCTCCAGCTCAGCCCCGCGGTACGGTCTGGTGGGAGAACCCTTCGGATTTTAGTCTCTGGCCTCAGGTACGCAGGAGGCCAGGCGGTTGCATTAGTCTCTTCCTCACATACAATCTAAGGAAAGCTGGCTGCCTTGCAGAGTCACAGGGTTATTTAGAGCACTCGATTGCTTAATGACATTTCAGCACAGTATTTTGTTAAGGAAATCCAGGTAGCTGTTTTATCATAACTGCTACACCTTCGCTCAGAGATCTCTGCTCTCTCAGGCTAACACTGTTGCATAGCTACAGCCTACAGAGATTCTTAATCTACTCTGGAAAGCAGATTAAACTTCCTCCTCTCTTATCAAACTGCAAAAGGATCCTCCTCTGCCTGACCCTAAAATACATGGGCTGTGTACCACACTCAGAATAAACAGCCTGATAGACTCACAAAGAGCTGCTTGCTAACACAGAGCCCGAGGGACCCTGCAGAGAGACACCTCATTAATAAAAAAGAAAAATTCATACTCATCCAAACAAGCTCATGTTCTAAACTTGCCAGAACGAGAGCGAGCCAGCTGCCCACGCCTCCCTCTGCCCACCATCCCTTGCAAAGAGGAAAGGCTGCAAAAGGCTTCCCTTTATACTGCCGGCGTGGGATCATGTGAGCCCCAGCCCTCGCTGCCTGCTAGCAGGCGTAACTCCACGCTTCGAAGGAGAACTGAAACCCCACAGCATCACCTGCAGCATCACCTGCAGCTCTGCTCTTTTCCATTCTTGACGATTTTTAAATCTCTCCCTTTGTGCAAGCAGGGCCTTCGCTTCCATACTTTAGAACATGAATGTTTTTAAAAAAGCACATCTTAAACTTTTAAGATACCAAGGAAACAATTCTCCAATTACTTACTCCAATTATTTACTATTGTTGCTCTGGCTGTGCTTCCTGCTTCACAGCTAGAGTTGAGCATTGCACTTAAGGTTGATATTAATAAATAATAGCCATGAATTAACAATACGCCTCTTGCCACCTTAATTATGTATGTGATCTCTATTCCGGGGCTTTTACGTGCCTCTGTGCTCACACCACTGCTGGGCAGGGTTACCAGCTCCCTTGTACAGGGGGGAAGTTCCTGCACATGGAGCTTATAGCTGAGCTTCCCAGGGATATTTAAGAGTTGAACTCCCACTGAAACTGCAAATTGCTCCAAGGCTCCCAGCCTAAGAGACTTGCCCCAGCCTGTGGTGGATTTGGGAGTACAGCAGTGTTTCCCTCAGGTTCACACCCTAACTGCGAGATCCTCCCTTCCGTATCTCAGGATCTCGAGACCGTTTAAAGGCATTAATAAACAAACTAATGCAAAGAAGGGGCCATCTCTGTTTCTCCTTTCTTCAAAGGGGCACCAGTGCAAAGAGACAGATGAAGTAACTTGGACAAGATCGCATTAAGGTTTGCTGGAAGCTCTGAAATTCGAGCGCCCGTCTCCTTGTTCCCATCCCAGTGCCTTGACCTCCAGGACCATCTTTGCTCTCTCAGCAAATGAAAATAGGCAGGGTATGACAGATTGACCAGCCAAGCTTCCTGGAGGTATTTCCCACAGATTGTTGCTGAGACATACAATGAAAGCGATAAATATCCCAGTGGGAAATATATGGCACCTCATCTCCCACTTGTGTCACTGTGAAGAGCTGGGAATAAATTTTAAAAAGGCCTTTTCCCTCTTAGGGGATAAATCCTTCAGGACCAATCCTCTGGTGGGAAGCAGAGAACAACTAGAAAACCCCGTGACCCTGCCTGAAATCGTGGAGTCAACAAGTGGTCAAGCAGAGGTCAAGAGGCCAGGAAGGATGCTTTCTGCCAGGCCCATCTGCTGGCAAACAGACAGCAATCACCCAAAAGGTGCAGCACAGATCAAGCTCCAGGACTCAACTGTTTCTTCCCCCAGACAGTAGCAATTATCATAATCAAGCAGTTGACTCCAATTACGCCTTCCTCTCATTACAGCCGAGGGGACGGACGAAGCCACAGCAGCAAAGGGAAAGTTCGCAGCCGTGTCGCCTTTGCATATCTTAATCTAAAATGACAGGGTGTGACACGGGGGGCCGGTGACCCTGCCAGCCTTCAGCTGTTCGTGTGGCAACAATTTCCAGCACCAAATTACTCCCAGGCAGGGCTTGATTGGAGGTTCAAGGCAGCAGGAGAGAGAAGCCATTTAGGGGACTGAAACATTCTTCACAGCCCTATTTAAATACAATTTACATTCCAGGCTCTGCTGTTTGTGCATTGTTAATTGCACCTTGTACCTTAGTTTATTTTATAGTTGAAGGGTTTTTTTCTTTGCTGTTGTTTTTCAAAGGCATGCTTGCTTTCTTTTTTCTTCTTTATTTTTTTTTTTTTCCTAAGGGGCTGTTGTTCTCAGAATATAGTTATATTTCCTGGAAGAGAAAATAGATTAGTAGATTTAAAGGCCAGAAGGGACAAACAGATCATCTAGGTGACCTCCTGTAGAAGACAGGACAGGACATTTTACTCAGTAATTCCTGTGTCTTGATTTGTCCAGACAACCGAAAGCCCTTCCAGAAAGGCAGTCTAGATCCACAGACGCCAAGAGTCACGCAAGTGATGAGCTCCCAGGGTAGCTGGTTCCAGTGCACAATCATCCTTTGCCCAGAGCAGTCACACACAGAGATCTGAACAGCTTCTGGGCTGGAGGGACAGCATGGACACTTGGATCCAGCCTGTTTTCATAGGGTGGTCTTACAGCTGCAGCTGAAATCTGGTACTGGCTGTGCTCAGTGCTTGAGAGAGAGGGGACAGTGCTCCCCCAGGAGAGCTCACCAGCCAAACTGGGCAAGGCAAGCAAGGCAGAAGCCCTGTTTGATAAAGCCAATGCCCCAAGAGACCAGTGTTTTCCCTGTGCTGAGGTTAAGCCTTTCAAATTCCAGCATTTTTGATGTGAGTTTGTATCAAACTTATGGTGACTTGGTCACTCTTGGACAGACATATTGGCCTTGGCTTCCTACATCTAATGATGGTGCTTCCTCACTTTTCTTCAGCCAGCTCTCAAAAATTGACTGCCCTTTCTTTGCTGGGTCTGGCGTGGGAGCCAGTGGTGCATGAGATGCAGTGGTTAGAGCTTGATAACTGGACAATGCATGGACCATTTTCATCATCTTTCCACTGACCAAAGAGTTGTTGGTAGGAGATACAACAACATGGGAACAGAAAATTATTTAGTTAGATTTGGAAAAAAAAAAAATGCAAAAGACAGAGTGGTTCCAGTTTGAGTGGCTTTTTTCATTCAGTTGAAATGGGTCATACAAACTAAAATAAGAGCATCCATCCAGCTTTTTGCATTACTAAAATATGGTGCAGAGATCAGATTTACCCATAGTCCTAACGCCTGTGGACACTGGCGATGAACCCTGTCTTCTGGCTGGTGCCAAACAGCAGGTAAAATCCAGGCAACACAGCTGACTTTCCTACTTAAAATCCTGAATTTTTGCACTAATTGTGCTTTACTGCATGTTACCACATATTGTGGAGGCTAAGAGAAAAGCCTCATTTTCTAACACTTAACACGTACTGTGTTGGTTGCCTTACATGAGGTTAATTCAATCAGAGTACGGACAGAAAATTCTACACAGCTGAGTATGGGGGTGCAGAGGTTTACCTCTTCGCAGATGAACTGACCAAAGTCTGACTTCTAACCTGGTGCTGATCTAAAGTAAAACGTTTCCCAAGTCCCTTTGCCTTGGCTGTGCAGAAAGGGTGATTGCAGAAGTGGAAAAAAGCTTTTGAATTTCCAAACTTGGGTGGAATTTCAAATCTCAGCTCTGCCTGCAAAAAAACCAAACCCCAAAACCCAATAAAACACCTGTGGGGGAACACAGGGGTGAAACATTGCAGAATTTTTCACTCCTCTTTTTCCAACTTGTTCTACTATTGGGTTTGAAAAGCCAATGTCTTGTGATTTGTGACCATGGGCTTTCCACCAGGATAAGAGCCAAATCTAGATGCCTCGTAGCTGGGACCCATCTCTGGGTCTCAGGACTGCTTACTTTAGTGAAGCCCTGAGAGATTTGACTTAGTTGCACAAGTCTCAAAACAATGAACTATCATTCAGGAGGAAGGCAAAATCACCCAGTGAATTGTCCTGCCACCTGGGAAAGGTTTGGTTCTGCCCTGAATGACATCAAGTGGCATTGTCAGTTTGCAGTTCTTTTGGCATTCTTTTCTTTGAGCCCCATCTGCTGGAGTCCCGTGATTTCATGACACATTTTATCTTTATTTAAAAAGCACATTTTTAGCTTTTGCAGCCAAGGACAGAAGCCGTAAGCCCAAAAAAAGAATGAAAGAGAAATGATCAAATCTGAGGAATTTCAGGATGTCCCATGATTTCACAATTTCTGGTGCTGCCGCTGGTAAAAATAACCTCATGGGCCTGGTTCTCATTTACATGAAGGTCCCTCCACACCAGTCTGGCAGTGCTGGAAACTGGTGTGATATAAAAAAAGGTGTCAGTGTAAATGACAACTAAGCCCACTTGACCCCATCGAGCCTACTCCTAATTTACTCCGGCTCTGGGGAGGTCTGAGTCAGACATCAGCTCAGTAAAACTTGACGGAGAGACAGACAAATGTACGCCACAACCTGCTGCTGCTCCAGAGGCCTCCAAGCCAATTATTTTGGTGATCTCACTCTTCCCTTCCTTCTTCTTTCTCTCCCCCTTTTCCCATCACGTGCTCACTTCCAGCACATGCACGTCCTCCTGCAACAAAAAGCAGTGCCGCAGAGGAATGTGGAGGGTTTGAAAGCCCCCTGAGAGCAGGTAGATCCATCTGAGCGAGAGTGCCTGCCTCCTCCAAGTCAGGAGGGGAAGGCGGGAGGAGATCGGTTTACATAAGTACTTTGCCATATGAAGAAATAATTTAGTGGTATTAATAGAGGTTAAAGTTTCCCAGGAATCCAAAACAGACCCCGCAGACACAGGTGGGTTCTTTCACTCACAGGGATGGGGAGAGTAACCTGACTCCCTCCGGCAGCGGGGAGACCGGAGGGCGATGGGGGGCAGAGGCTCTGCCACAGTCTGCGCTGTGTGCACAGGGTGCGGTGGGTCGCGCTGCCGGCCGGCTGATTTATTGTGGGGCGTGATAGGCTGCGAGACAGGGACTTTGCTGAGGGATGCGGTAACCACCATGCTAACCCCTCCAACGCTGACTGCCTGGGGCGGACAGGATTTGCAAGAGGCGGGGGTGCTGGCAATTCCGGAGGTAGGAGCCGAGTTCCAGATCAAAGCTGTGATCAGGAAGGGATCTGCGTGCATGACACCGGCAACACACACAAACGCAAGTACTGCCCTGCACGTCTGCTGTGGCCTGAGCACACTCCCCACATGGGGCAGAAAGAGCTTGTGGCCCTGCAGACACGTGCAAACAGGCACATGCTATTTCTTGGATGGAGCACACACCAAACATGCTCAGCAACGTGCGTGGAGTGTGCTGTGCAATGACCCGCGCTGGAAATAGCTGCCTTTTCAGATCCCACAGACCCACCTAAAATCACCTCCCACTTGGGCAGAAAGCCCCAGCTGATGCCCAGAAATGATTCCTCTCCGATGCCTCCTGGAGAGCAGGACTTCATCCTGACTACATGGATCAAATGGCATGGAGCACAAGAGGGGCTACAAGCAAGAGACTAGCAAAGCCTAAATTCTCCCTTGTTTAGATTAGGATCCAAGATAACGTTGCTGATTCTCAAACACAGAGCTTTTTACAGCCCAGGGAGTTTTACACCACCCCCAAAAAAATAATCTCTCCAAGTTCTCATGATTACGGTGCTTTCACCCTATAAAACACATGGGACCGAGCTCCAGCCCACCCTAAATGGGGCTGTGCTGCCTTGCACTGATTTGGGATTTGGCTCACAGCCTCTGGATCACAGACCTTCCCAGAACACGTGGCTGCTGTTCTGCTCCGGAAGGGACTAACAAAGAAATAAGAATATTTGTTAATATTCTTTTTCCACTGAAAAGCAGTTAAACCTCCTAAGACACTTTTTCCAGACATCTAAATCCTTTAAAAATATTCTCTAGACTCCATAAAACTTACATTTTCCCTGGGTTCTCCCGTGAGTTATTAAAAAACTGAAGTCCCTACCTTAAGAGCTTAACGTTTGGTCATGATCAGAAAACCAACTATGAAGAATGGCACCTTCTTGTGTATTCAGAGACACATCTACTAACTTAGTGGGGAATATCAGAGTGAACTGCAGGACCAGCACAGCCAAAGGACAACAGCCAAGACACTAAAAAGCAATATGTGATTTTTTGGGTATCCAGGCTAAGATAGATTGAGGGATGTGTGTTTGAGATGACGGAGGCACTCTCTGGAAATGAAGGGTCCTTTGACGGATACCCCGGATCGGCACAATAACATTTGTAGCTGTTGGAAAACAGCTATTGCATTCTCACTGTTTACTCTTTTCTTGAGAAACACCTGGCAAAGTCAGAATTTTAATGGCAGCATCTTTGTTTTTTTCCAAAGAGGCTCTTAAAAATCAAGTTTTTTTTCCAAGGAGCTCTTGATACATAGGCCAGAAGCAACTCTATGTATCCAGTCATCCATCTATCCACACATCACCACAGAACTGGAGTGCTGCTGTTACCAGTACGGCACAAGTTAGAGCCTCTCCCTCCCAACAGCGATACCTGTGTGGAGCCCGCACGGTCCTGTACGGATGGCAGGTCGCTCGCACAGAGCTGTGATGGGCACAAAGCCTCCCCTGCGCATTAGGACAAGCAAATGATGTGGCTCGAAAGACACCCAGCACGGAGGGGCTTCAGAGAGTCAGAAGAGGGTGGGTTTTTTCTGTAGCTGCTTTTCTAGACCAGAACTGTGCTCCAACACTGCTGGAATCAAAGGGATCATAATACCCTCCCTGGTTCACTTAAACATCAGTTTGTCTGGGGCATGAACTCTGCCAACAGCAGCTCCTGCAAAGTGCTTAGCTCTTTCTTTCCCTCCCCCTTTTTTTTCCTTTTCTAAAAAGCTTTCTCTTTTTCTCCCTGCTCTTACCTCGCTCCCTGTCTACCTCCCCATAGCCTCCCAGAAGCACTGGCGTGATTTTAACCCAGGCATGAAACAATCCCACAGCCACAGATTGTGATGTTTCAGATAACATACGGAGAATGTAAATCCTGTCAGCAAGTGCAACAGCCATAAAAGGCTAAAATGGATTCCTGCGGATTAGAAATAAAACACAGAAAGGGCCCTGTTCTCTCACTTTCCTCATCTCACAACCTCCTCTGCCTCCCCTAGCCCTCCCTCTCCACACTCCCCTTAAAAAATCGCCTGGAAATGCAAGGGGCAGGTTTTTAGGGGTTTTTTTTCATCAACTTAAAAGAAAAATAAAATACATTCCAGGAAAAGGACTGCTGCTAAGAAAACTAAAACCAGAAAATGCTTAAAGATGTTTTAATGACTTAAACACAGGGCCGGGATTGTGTCTAAAAGTTTCCACATTTAAAAAAAAAAAAAAAAAAAAAGGAGAATTCAATATTAAATGTCCCCCACTACCACTGCTGCTGTATTTCTTTCTCAAACCATCTGATTTAAGCAGTGTATTATTAACAGGGCCAGTGCGAACAGACACGAGCCTACATTTAAGCAAAGTTTACGCTTCTGTTCCAAACCAGAAAGGCACAACTGAAAATGCTCCTAAAAATAATGAAGGCCACGTGAGCGTAGGTCCGAGGGGCTGTTAACAAGCAGCTGACAAGTTTCTGCTCTAGGAATTAGACCCTCACTTAGAGGGAGATTAGCAGAAATCTTCCTTCTAATTACAGAACAAGCCCAGCGATCTCTCGGCTCCGAACTCGCAGCATTCGGCTGGACAGACAAAGAGCCTCCCTGCAGCCAGAGGTGCGGTTCAAGTGCTGCTTCAAAGCCTTGGGGTGAGGTGAGCGGGGTCAGTTCTCAGCTCCCTTCTGAAGCCAACCCATGTAATTTGTCACGACCGGTAGCTTGTGTTGTGGAGGGGCCTGACTGCTGATCTGGCATGAAGGGCTGAATCAAATCCTTTCACAGAGCAGACAGTGCAGTTCTTCTAGGTCATGGCAGAGGTTAGGGCAGGGCAGGGTGCTACAGCTGCCTGCAGTGTATTTGGCCTTGGGATATGTTCAAAGCAAGATGTGGGGAAAGCCCCACGCGAAAATGTTGGCTTGCGTGCAGGAGCAGGAGAGACAAACCTCCTGTTAAAACCAGCAGCTGAGAAGTTAATGCATAGATACGCTGCCTGAAATGCACAGCGTTGGGAGCTTTTTGTTTAAGTGAGGAAAATCTACAGTATTCTGGGCAGAATGTGAAAACCCCAAATCTTAGTTGCTGCTTTGAGGCTGTATAAAGTGTAGACAAATGACAGCAGACGGCAGAGCTTTGCCTATTGAATGTCACCTGTCTTATTGACAGCTATGTAGACACACACATACAGACACAAGATGTACCCACAGATACAGCTGCTCCCCAAAACAACCCAGTCCCTGTCAACACTGGGGTAGGGAGGCTGTCAGTATTGCAGAGCAAAACCATTGCGAGGGTGAAAACTCTAGAAGATCCCTGTGTCCTGTCTAGAGCCAAGCTTCCCACTCTGATCCCACATCCCACCTTCTCTGTATCAGCATGAGCCTGCGTCTGGACGGTGAGAGCCTGCTGACAAGCCAGAACTGCCCAGAAGCGTCAGAGAGATGGACAAATCCTGGACTAGGGACAGGACATGTTGAACAAGACCAAAGAACCATCCAAAGGTGCACATGTCCCTTAGGAATTCCCAGAGGGGAAAGGGAGGGAATTGAGGGAGCTTCTCGCAGTTCATCCCGATTCTCCAACCATTTCCATGCAGTCTGACTGTTTCCTTCCAGCATACCTGAATCTTTTGTGGACAAACCAACAGATTACTATAAAATCCTCCTGCCTGCACACAAAAGGGTGGTTATCTAGCCCAAACATCTGATTGTGTGATGGAGCCTTCAACGGGGCCCACTGAAAACCCCCCTTCCAATCTGCAGCATGGCCCAGAACCCAGCTGCAAGAGGAACTGTTACAGAGAGAAAGCAAAATGGGGTTAGTTTCCTTTTTCCTGAAGTCAGACTTGATGGACCCAAGGCTCTTCTTGCAGCTTTGAGAGGTGGAAAGTCCTCTCTTGCAGGGACTCTTTGGGAAAATAAACCTGTGTGGGACCAGGGGATCTACCAAACCTCAGCTGAAAGCAGCCCCCCTCCTCTCTACCCCATCTCCTCGCTGCAGGAAGGACCTGCTGAGACTCAAGCCTGAAACAACTCTGACAACCCCTTTCCATCTTCATCCAAAAGTTCATTTCTCTTTTCAGTTCAGCATTGGCGAGGGGT
Organism: Aramus guarauna; assembly: GCA_013400195.1. NCBI lineage: Eukaryota > Metazoa > Chordata > Aves > Gruiformes > Aramidae > Aramus > Aramus guarauna. The sequence continues at coordinate 182,022 of VXBL01003098.1, forward strand.
TGTTGGTGTTGGGGTTTTTTATTGAGAACGTGCAAGCGTGTTTCAAACCCAGATTTCCATCCAAAAGAGTAGGAGGCCGTAGTCAGACTTCCCAGACCACAAAGACACACAGCTCAATCTCCTTCCAGCCAGAGTTTCCATTGTATTCTTCCCAGATGAACTTTTAAAATGTGTGTGTGGATATGTGTGTCAGTGTGTGTGCAAACGTGCATGGTTTTTTCTTCTCTTAAAAAAAAGAAAGAATAGAAAAAAGGCAAGTGAGGCTTTTAGGAGGTTAATAAACCGACCTGGTGCCAAGTTGGATATGTGCATGGAAGGGGGGAGTTGAGGGTTTTAATCCCAGTTTTTGATAAATAGAAGACATTCTAGTCATAATAAAACGTGTTTTACACTTGAGGGGGGGAATAAGGGGGAGAAAAAAAAGGAAAGTTTTGGCCAGGCACTGCAAGCTCCTGAGCCCAAACAACGAGGTTAAGAAACATAACTGTAACGCATTAGTAAATTGACAATGAAATTGCAGTTACTTCACTGGCTCTTTATTAAATAAACACAGCCTGAAATGGACCTGTCTGCCCCGGAGGTATTTGTATAGGGTTCGTATTACTAACTCAACACTGCTGCTAACGCACTCTCAGGCACTGCACACCCTGGAGTGCAAACACATTCCAGAGCAGACCCTGCAAGGTGGGGCCGACCTTGCTTTTCCCCTTGTCACTTTTTCCCTTTCGTTTAGACCCCGGATTTTATAGCCACTGGCTGCTACCATGACATTTTATCCCCAGTCACAGCTCTTTGCAGGAGCAATTGAGAGAATGGCTCGCGTGAATACATGTGCTAAGAGCACGATCGTGGACTAGCTCTCTCCCACACACCGTGCCCCTCTTGCTGCCCCTGGAAAAAGGTCCTCCTCTCCTCCCAGGGCTCCTTCACGGCCTGCTCCCAGCTCGTGGTGACTGTATCCCCCCCACTCCCTCAGTTCTTCTGTTCCTGATCAGCAATTAGCCCTTTCCACCTAGTCCCGTCCCCCCCCCGCCCTGCAATCACACATGACAGCATGCACAGTTCAAACCAACAGCCATCTACCCCTTACAGCTACAACCCCAAGCAGAAAACATCACCACTTCCCACTCACCAGCTGTCATATCTCTCCATTGTCACACCAACGCAAGGTGCTTTCAACAACACATCCTCATCCTTGTCCTCATATAAATCGATCTAATCAACAGTCCTGACACTTGTGCCATAGCCTCACTCACATCCATCCAACGCTGCAGCTACCAGCAGCATCTGTGACCAATAAGCAGCTACTGCAGTTGGGGATACGGCTGCAACTCACATGCAAGGTGAAAAGCCACCTTAGAAAACCTTCACCTGTAGTTCTAGCTAACCATTGATACGTACTAGCCCAGCCAAATCCCAGTCCCACTCCCACAGGCGAGCTCGGGTAATCCATCCCTGCGCACATGCACTCGTTGGAGACAATAGGAACTTCAGCATGTTCAGCACCTTGCAAGGCCTTGAACGGCTGCCAATGTCCTTTGGAGATGCGCCAAACCAGTTCGTAAGATGTGAATGATAGAGATTCTCAGCAGCCCATGGGGTCTGTAGCAGGCTGTGCTACTGTTGGCTTGCATGGTCACGACACGCTTTTCCCCTTGTTCTAAGACATACCTCCTGTGGAGTCAGGTTTTCTCAGCAAGGAATTCTGTTCCTGTCTGCAAGTAGAGGGAAAGCGCTCTGCTCTTCTTTCATGTGACCAAAACAAAAACAAGCAGTGGGTTAAGTGTTTTCTTGCTCCTATTGTCATCAAGGGCTTTATGGGAAAAGATCAGACTCTCACAAAGGCAATATACAGAGACAGGACCTAACGAATTGTGTAGAACAGAGAATTTAGCTGTCATTAATTCCATCTGCACCTAGACTTGAAAGTTCCCCAGCCACTCAAGGATCACATTTTCAAACCGTCATGCAAAAGAGAAGTCTGATGTGATGAGAAAGGACACCAAAATTCAATTTTTCTGGAGCAATTTCTTCAGTAACTTCTACATAAACCTGTGCCTTGGAACAAAAGCAAGTCCATCCAGCCCATGCTGAGCTGCCTTCGTGCACATTGCTGCAAAGACCAAAGTCAAGTGGATGAAAAGAAAGCAGGAAGCGGAGATGCAGCCACTGATGGGAATTTTGGTAATACGGAAGAAGAGATGGACATTTTGTGAACATGTCTCACTGACACAGAGGACAGCAGATGAAAAGGCCACTGTAAAAGCACAGTACAATAACATGATGTGGCTTTACTAAATCTAAGTGCCAAAGACAAAGGTAGGGATGCACTGCAGTGCACTTAGAGATGGGTGTAGGGACCACTGAATAGTGATGATTGGGGCTCCTCCTCTTTGTCCCTTCTCCTCAGGTGCCAAACTGCATTAAAATCCACCAGGATCAAGATCATTCCGAGTATTTTCTTAGTCATCCTGTTTTTCCACATGAGCAAATGGTGTTGCTGGCACATCTAGCCTTTGGAAGAGCTTACCAAGGCAGGGGAGAGGCAGCAAATTATCAATTTGTTTGGGATCCTTCACGCAAGACTAGATGTCTCTCCCTAAGAGACAATGCCCTGGCTCCACCGGGGACTGCCGGAGTGTGCAGGAGCCACGGGTGGAAATCCCTGGCTGGCCGTATGCAGGAGGTCAGCCCAGCCACTCCGAGGGATTCCGTCTGGCCTTGCAGCTGAACGCAAAATCACAGAGACGTCTCCCGCCTTGCCAAAAGCGGTTTTCATTTCATAAAGGAGTGAAAGGGAAAGCTTTCCACTGAATTCTTTCATTCATATAGACCAGTGGATTTTTAGCTTTCCTTCCCTCCCCTCCATCCCCCCCACCCCCAACCTGTTGAAGCCTCCAAGTTTCCCTCTGGAAATTCCATCCTGGGATGGTTTTCTCTTTGAGTTACCTTTTGCAGATTCCTCAGGTGCAACTTAAATGCCTCCAAAGGCCAGGATTGAAAAGCTCTGCAAATTTAAGTGGATGCAAATAGGAAGATGCCCTGTTTGTACATTTGAGCTGCCTTTAACAGGAAGCTCTTGGACAGGACTCAACCTTGGCTGTGGATGGGAGAGAAGGTCTCTCAGAGAAGACGGCTCTACCTTATGATGCTACTTGTTCACAGAGATATTGTTGAAATAAAAGCTAAGAGTAAAGCAGTATCATGCATCCAAAGATTGTTGAAAGCATACAAATATTGTGCAAGGGTCCTGAAAGCGTCACCTCCTACTCCTATTAAGACTCAATTGCTGGAGTCGGGCAGCTAGGGCCAGCGAGCCCAGTATCTTTCTCCAGAGGCACAATGCTCAGACCAGCTGTAGCAAGTGGCAGTGACATGGCAGCATCAGCCTCAGCTTTCTTGTTAGGTTACCTTAACTAGCAACATCCATCACTGGCAGCCAACTTGTAAACCTGCAGCAGTAAAACGAACAGCTGAGGCAGCTTGGGCAAATATCTCATCTCCTCTTTCCACAAATAGAAGTACGAAGGACCTGGGCTTAATGCTCAGCTCCCAGTCGTGGCAACATGCACAGTGGGTCCACAGGGCATGGGGGCTAACCAGCTCGTTAAAGGAGTTCCAACCTTTTCCTAACTGGGATAGGGTGAAGAGCTCAACTGTAAGAAACTCCTGTCCTTTGTAGACTAGTCATAAGAGATTGTCAGACACACTCTACAGTGAGTTACACCAGTAACTTCTTGGAGTTTCCCTCCTTCCCATCCATCCAGGTGGTTTTACATGTCCTCTATTACTCACAGTGATTTGCCCTTGCTTTCAGAAAGCCCCCACCTTCCCCTTACCCATTTTCTAGGCATTCACTTGACATCTGGTAGAGAGGGATATAAGCCACTCTGCAATGAAATCTTACCCGGCCTCTTTTTCCAGCCTGTCTGACAGAGAACAAGTCAGCTGTGGGCCTCACCAACAATTTTAAACAAAAACCCACAACCCAGCAGGTCAGGCCATTTTAGCATATGTACCTTTTATTTGTAGCAGACTGTTAATAATTAAGTGATGCCTTTCATACAGACATTTACAATAATTTAACCTTGCCCTTGCTGTGTAATTTATTCTTTGCAGAAGCCAATAAAAATAAAGGCCCCATATTTCCTCCTTCTCTCTCTCATTCTCTGTACATATATATAAATATATATATACACACATATATCCAGAATAGTGTAATAGGTTTCACATATTGTTCCATAGGTATCATTAGGGTAACAGAGCCAAGTGTCTCAGTTCATATGACTCTCTTTATAGGTGCCTTATAATCCACATAAAATTCAGTTTATGTTTCCTCTCCATCCACTGATTCTAAAACAAGATGAGGAAGGGTTCTCTCTTTTTTCCTTCTTAGGTCCAGTCTTCACTGCACCAAATTCAAAATTTGCCATTGGTGGCAAAGACCAGTCCTTAAAGAATCCAACCATCACCAAACTGGACATCACTTACAATTCATCTCTTGTAACATCTTGCCTCTGACCATGACAAGTATTAAAGCTCCAGGAAAAAGGTTTGAGCAATGCCCATAGCAGACAAGTATCAAATTGCCTGCCCAGGGAGGAAAATCCTTCCTGAGTTTGTGAGTGAGTCATTACTCCTGTTTTGAAAGCCACAGAACAGAGAACCCAGCAGGTAAGTGGAATAGGAGCAAGGGAAGGGACTAAAACCAGAGATTTATTTCCTCTCCAAAAAGAAAGAGAGGGGAAAAAAGCACAGGACAGGGGAAAAAAAAAGCCAAGGCTAGTACTATTGGCTTCACTTCCCCAGAAAGTCCTAAAGAGGCTACACAGAGAAACAAAAGAAAAATATTTTCCCCTAAAGAAACATTAGTAAAAACACATTTATTAAAGCACAAAAAATTCCATAACACTTAAGAGACCTGACGCTCTGGAAAGTGTGGGGCTGACCACTGTGCGTAAGCCAGTGAGGCTGAGGAGACGTGGCCGTGCAGGCTTACTGCTCCAGCGAGGAAGAGCTGGGGAGCCTGGTTTGCCAGTTCACCCACTCCACATACAACCAGGGCGACCAGTACAGCCCAGCTTGGCCTGGCCCAGGCAGCCATGGAAAGGGGCCTGGAGCCTCAGCTGGACTATTCTTGTGCTCCCAATGAAGGACCAGATTTACTGTCGTGCCTGAAGTCTAACCTACTCTTAAAAAGCTCCTGCATTAGATGTTCCACCTCCGTAAAGGCAACTGTTCCATGCTTATCTAAGACAGTTGGGCCAAGACGCATACAAGCACTATGGATCTCCTAGCACAAATGGCCCAAAACCTATCGATCACACAGGGTACATGCTTCCCCCATGCTGTACAGCCACGGTAACGCTACAAAAAGTTTCCATTCCATCCCAACCACAGCTTTTTCCCAAAGTCCTTTAGAGCAGCAGCTCCTAAGGGACATGAAAGCATGTCCTTATTATTGTTGTTCGCCAGTGTGGCCAGGGACAGCATGGCTACTGGTCCCCGGTGCATGGTCGGCTTGCAGCACATGGCTGTTTGGTCCATATGAGGTGATGGAAAACTTTCCCTAGCATCAGGTGTTGCTGCTGAGTGTGAGCTGCTCCAGTTACACTCTTGGCAAGTGTTATAAACACACAGGCACAATCTAAATATTTATGGCACATGAAATCTCCCGTCTGCTGTTCCTCAGCAGAGAGAGAGGAGAAAAGGGAGGGTGGGAGGGTGAATTAAGAGGTGATAATTGTAAAAATCAAAATATGGAATCAAGATGTATTCGGTCCCCAGGAATGGTCAGCAGAGAGGAGCCAGGTGTCAGCTCCCTGCGTGGATCTAAGAGGTTTGCCACAGACTGGGGCCAGCCAGCCCAATCCATGGCAGGAGAGAGCACTCAGCTTCCACCGCCTGGAACTCTGCTATTTTACACCAGATGGAAACACGGCCCTGGTTTCGTGGTCTCCCCTTTCCTCTCAGGCACCTCCTGAGAGACTGACTGCTTCAGCTCGTAAAACCTTTCTGGGGCTGTGAAGGAGTAGAGCAGGCTGGGAAATTATTTCTCTGCCCTTGACAGAAATTATGATAGAATTTGTTTTCTTATTCTTTCTATTTTTGCTCAAATCTCTGGGGGTTTTGTTAAAAGCTGGAAAAAAAAAAAAGACACCCAGACTGGAGAAATTCAATGTTTCTAGAACAACTGCTCATTGATCCAACCTGTGAAACGCTGAGTAGCTGAGGGTGATACGACTGTCTTGCCAGAAAGGAGAGGTGGAGCTGCTTTAGGAGAATTACTCCATTTAGCAAAGCTCGGAAGTTAGTATTGACTAACTGCACTGATCTCTGGTGATAGCAAATGCCATTTCAGCCCATTTCACCACCATGGCAAGAATCAAGGACATGGTATTTACAAGTGCACACAAATTCTGGACAGCCCACCAACAATCTCCTCCAGGTTATCACACAGACCTGACAAGAAGAACAGATTGCAAATACATTTCCAGGACCTATCGCACTATAATTCCCAAGGATGTGTGTGCCCACAGACAAAGAAGGGTGAGACCAGCATCTGCTCTGATACGTAAATTCAACCAGGAACATTGAGGCTTTGGGCAATGTGGTCTAGTGGAGGGTGTCCCTGCCCGTAGCAGGGGGGTTGGAACTAGATGATCTTTCAGGTCCCTTCCAACCCAAACCATTCTATGATTCTGTGAGCACTGACCCATGGCTGCCTTGAGCAGACAACTCCTGGGGAAGACTGCCCGGAGAGCAGGCAGGTGAGCTCTCAAGGTGCTGCCCAGTCTCCTAGTTCAATTTTGCACTCCTATTAGAAGAAAAAAGACAATATAGAGGGCAGCTCCTCTACTGTAGAGTGCTTTTTCTTTACACTGGTGACATGGTTTAGGCCCATCCGAGCACCACGCAGCTGCTCGCTCACCCCTCCCCTGGCGGGGTGGGGAGGAGAACGGACAAAGGCAAAAGCCTCGTGGGTTGTGGTAAGGAGAGGTTACTGGGACAGCAAGGGAGAGGGGAACAATCAACAACAGTACTGATAACAGAGAAACACAAGGACTGATAACAGAAAACAATTTACCAATCCCACAGCCAACCAGACCCTCAGCCCACCCCAGAGCCACGCCAAACCCGCTCCTCCCCGACCAGCCCCCGTTTCTGGTGAGCATGGCGGCACGTGGTATGGAATAGCCCCCGGCCAGCCTGGCTTACCTGGCCTGGCTCCTGGCGAAATGAACTCTGTCCTAGCCAGAGCCAGGACAACTGGTGTAAAGACATCAACAGCCTTAGTTGGTGGCTCTAACTGAAGGCTTGGAGATGTCCAGCAGGACACAGAGCAAGTCCTTCCTCTATGTGCTGGAGCTGTTGCTTGCTGCGTTCCAGCAGACCCATTGATTTCTATCAGGAAGGTGGACACCACAAAGAGTAATAGTTTTCTAGCTTCTGATGACTTTGGTTTCTGGCTGCCAGAAATCTAAGAGAACCAGCACATGGGAATTTGTATACTGCTCTGTTTTCAAGGGAGTGTGTTCAGTTAAGGTGGGGCCCCCAAAGTTATTTTTAGTTCAGCACAAATAACAGAGCACAAGGCTTTGACGTTTTTCCTGAACAAGTCCCTGGACCAAATTAAAAAATCTGGGCAATTTAAGCTCCAATCAGGAATTTAGACAACCTTTCACCTTGATTTGTGCTGGCATTGGTGAGTTTGAGCACAGGCTGGTGATAGCAATGGGAGGATCAGCATGGGGTACGGTTGAGGTGAGCTGTACCAATTGAGACCTCATTTTTCTGTCCAAAATACGGGCTCAGTTTCTTTTCAGATCTACTCTGCAAACTTGCTGAACAGCAACTCTCAACTTCAAGGAAGTACCCCAGTGCCTCAAAGGGCTGACGGCTGTTGCCAAATTAGAGTAAACAAGCCAATTTCCACGTCCCCCGGAACTGCAAGCACGTCGATAATCACTCAGGAGAAAGTTGAAGTAGAGCCGGGCCTTAGTAATAACAAAGCCAGGGCACGTTCTGGTTGGCACACCCAGATGGATGTTTACACTCACACCCACGGAGGCGCCAACCCCAATCTCCTTCCATTGCAATGACAGGCCTGACTTTGCAGGGCTTCCAAAGTCATAACACCTCCTGCCCTGCAGAGGAATTTTACTCCCAGAAGGCTGAGAACGTTTTCCATAGGAATCTGCAGCTGAGAAAGGCGCTATTTTCCATGTTTCAAATACACAAAGTGAGACATCATCTACTGCTTATGTTCCATAAGCCACACACCATCTCCGTCAAAAGCTGGAACAAAGGTAGTGACTTCAGTGGACTTCTTATGAACTCACCAGGGTTGCTTGTCAGTGAGACAAGGGGTAGCTTTTGAATTCCTCTTGTTATATATTTCCAGGGTCTCTCATTTAAGCCCCTCTTGTGCTGCTCTAGTCAACACAGGGAAACAAAGTACCTTCCTTCCTCCAGGGACAGCTCATCTGACTGGACAGCCAGAGGTAAAGCTACTGCGGACATTAAGAAGCCTCCACACTACCCCGTGTCTGTGCTCAAATCTCAAAAAAAAGCCAAAAATCTCCAGCTCAAACTAATAGACACATCTGCCAACAACTTCTTTTAATTTTTTGGAACTACTCTATAGATTATTTCATTGCCAAGAAAAAGACGAGATATTTATGACGGTGACTGAAAGGCCTTGAAATCCCAAGTCAGATCCTCAGTGGTGTAAACTGGAGCTGCTCCAGTGAGTCAAGGGGACACTGCCAATTTACACAGGTTGAATTGGCTCTCTAGTTTTACCTGCCCAACTCTCTAGCACACACAGACAATTAAAGGTAGCTCACAGAGGTACTATATGAATGTCTGCCACTCTCAAGTTATCCAGTTGGAAAAGAAACATAAGAGTGTAAATGCAGAAGTAAAACCAGACATTAACTCCTACCTTGAACTTAGAGGTACCTGGTGTTGCAGCTTTAGCATATAAATGGGAACTGAAAGCTGGACGAACAGAGGACACCTGCTGATACAGTGTCAGGTAGTTTCCTTGAAGGCACTGGGTCTGTCCTGTAAACCAAGGAAAAAAAAAAAAAAAACCAAAACACCTTTAGTTTGTAATGGGGCTGTGAGTATTAAAACCAGGTAAGACAGGAAGATGTTTCAATATCAAAGCAACAGGAGCACAGGGAATTTCTGGAGATAGAGAAAACATGTGCTTAACATTCAGCAGGTGCTTAGGTTTATATAAAATGCAGCTCAATGAATTTCCTAACTTTGCTGTCCTGAGGTTCTTCATGAACAAAGTTGCCCCAGGTGGGTCTCATTCAGAATCAGGGCCTTATTTAACATCATGGAGGTTCTTTTGATCTGCTAGTCTCCTGGTTTTCATTATGACCGAGACATCTTTTTGAGAAGGTTAAGGAAATGTGTATTAAAAAATGGCCTTAATCTTTGGAATTAAAAAAAGCAGTCTATAGTCAATAGAAGACACACAAGCATTAGACAGCATGCCACTGAGGACCTTCCTGAAGGTGTGTACCAAACAAATACCAGATGGTGGTATTAGCAAACACATACACATGTGAGTAACTTTACTCATGGCAATAATCCCAATGATCTTGAACTACTCACACTTGGTAACATGACTCCCATGATTAAGAATGCTGCAGGATCAGGCCCTGTGTACCCTATAGAGCATTTTTAAAAATGTAAATGTATCTAATCCCTTAAAAAAATGTAAACCAGTTGTGACCTCCTGGCATCCTCTGAGTTTAACGGGGAGTTTTGTCTGCACAAGGAATGATTCCTTTGTTATATCAGAACATGCTGAATTTAATCTCAGAATGAATTTTTATGGCCAAGACATAACCCACCCTTGAAAAGAAAGAGAGTTTATAATGGGAAGGCTGACACAATCTGAATTATAGAGCTATAAAGGACAGCACTTTAATCATTTGATTAAAGTGACCGATCACTTCCAACAATGGGGTGCTCGAGCCACAGCTATTGTAGCAGGTGGAAGGATCCTCTGTTCACTTTGGAGGTCTTTGGATCAGGCCTGGATCATTCATGGATCTCAACTATTTCATAGTCATTTCATTCCTTATTCAGCTAGATATTTAATCACGTGCTAAATATTTATTGTTTGTGTAACCTGGAACTAATCTCAAGTTTCACATTAGGCCTGGGTGTAACTATTTTGCCAACTGGTACTCGGATGAGCTAGTTTAAAGAGGCTCTTACTTGAATTTGGTACCATATTTTACTTAGCTTTTTGGTGTTACTCTGATTGCTGTAATGCTGTCATCACCTTTTGTTAAAGCACATATTGACACTGCAGTGTGGTGATTTTAATTGTGTGATTTTTTTTTTTTAAAAAAAGCCTCTCCAGTTATTTGAGGTTTCATTTTCATTTTTTTCACATTTGGGGAAGAAGAAAAGACACCAGAAAAAAAAGAGAAAATGAAAGGTTGAAAATGATTTGGTTGCAGGAAAAAAAATATTTTTGGCAGTGAAATCAGGAAAAGAAGCAGGGGTTTTGAATAGTGAAGCTCACCAACTAAGCCAGGGAAAAAACCTGAACTGAGCTCTGAAACTTTGCCTTCCTTTAATTATACAGGTGACATTTCAGACATTTAGTCTGATTTTTTTGCATCTGCATATTGAAAACACTCTTATAAAAATACTTTAAAAAAATAGCTGCTACAGAACATTTATTTAGTGAAAAGTAAATCTTATAAAAATTCAATTGCAAAGTAGTTAAGGTATTTGAATTTTTTTTAAAGAGGAAGAATCCCAAGAAAGAAAGTATTTGATGGCTAATAATCTCATTTCAATATAATAGGACCTTTCTTTTGCAAAGAGCAAGACAGGTTAAAAGATATAATTATGACTTTGCAAACTCTCCCAAGTGCTACGAGATCATCTGACAGTTCTGATCCCGGGCTCAGCTCTCAAAGGGGAAAAGTCTTTGTCTAGTTAGAGAGTTAAAGAGACAGGATCCCTATTCCACCCTCTGCCTACATTGCAATTTAACTGTCAAAAAAATCCAAGCTGCAAAATTGTCTTATTCCAACACAGCGCAAGAAAAGAGAGAGAGGTTTGAAACTGACCTGTCAAAAGCACCCTGTTTAAAAATGTATAATATATTTTAAATATTTTTTTCCGGAGGTAGTTAAAGGTTAAAGATGTGCCAAAGAAGTAGGATGGATTTTTTTTTTTTCCTTCACTAAAGCTTTTTAAAACAATTAAAACAAAAAAAAAAATCATTTCAAAATTAGGGATCATCAGTGTAAAAAAATCCCCTGAAGATCAAAAGGAACACATTAGAATCACATTAATTCTGATTTAAAAAAAAAAAAAAGGAGAATAAATCCCCTTTTTCAATGGAAAGAGAAACTTCGAGGACATTTAAATAGTGTTTTCATTGTCAGAATTTACAAGAAGGTGGAGCAGAGTGTCTGGAAGAGACGAAGACCAAGGCAAGCACTGATCCATGAGGAAAGATAGAAAGGCTGCTGTTGACAGTCTGTCCTGGATATTCGTGGGCTCTTTAAAGCTTTGCTTTTTTTAATGTTTCAAAATAGTGAAAGAAGGAGGGGAAAATATTTTTCCCAAGTAACCAAGCAAAAGAAGCCATTTCTTAAGGGGGGTTTCCAAGGAGCGACTAACAAACAATTCCAAATCATTTTTTCTTTACCAAATATAGATGGCAAACAGACAGCTGGACGTGACCAAAGGCTTTCACACAGGGCCGCCCGCTTGGCATTTTGCAGTACCACGAGCACAAGGCGTTACACCAAAGCAGACCCGATCTGTCCTACTACAGCGGCACTTCCCTCACCCAGGTCTGCCTCAGCAGGATCGGGCCCCGGCACGTGTTAGCAGAGGCAGTGGGAGCCTGGGGGCCGCGGAGACGCCAGCCTGGGGTCCGTAAGCTGCAGAGCTGTGTGTTTACCCCAGAGCACGCAATGCATTCCCTAAGCAGGGAGCGGGAACCACGGGAACCACATTTCCCTATTATTCATCTTGCTGCAAGTCAGGAGCGAGCCCTTCATAATCAGGAATCAATTTCTCGGATACAGCAGTTTCCCCACCTGACAGAAGCCAAGTGAGTGTGTTCAGGTCCATTCATACACCACCATCAAGCCCCAGTGAACACTACAACAAACTGGAGCAACCGAGAGGGCTCTTGCACCAGCAGCCTCTTTGTAGCTGGGGGCAGCTTGTCCTCCAAGGAGCCACTTGGGTTTTCCTCCCTCCTAATCAGCAAATTGTAACCGGCTCCTTCCCATATGTGCCTTGACTTATGGTCCTGCCATATGTCCGGCAGGGGCACAAGCCAAGCTGTTGCGCAGACGTGATTGCATGCACCCGGCGTGATTGGAGAGGTAGAGCCGTGGGTGAGAGATTTGTAGCTTTTGGACAAAAGGGTTGCAAAATCATGTCCCTCTCTGTCCCCTTTTGGACCTTTCCCACAAATGAGTGCTCTCCCAGCAAGAAAAATAGGAATCTCCTTTGGGCTCTGCAGTTGGCCCTTCTAACCAAAGGCTGACAGGGAAGGGTACCAGCCTGTCTTACCCTCAAAGTCACAAGTTACAAATCTTTCTAGGACTGAGAGCGAAAGAACACTACCTCAGGGAGTTCTCCAAGTCATAGGAGGAGATGAAAATACTCCTAACTGACCAGCGCTTGCAGAAAGACTTGTATTGCCTGTACGAGGGCCGTGCAGCTGGGTTGACGCAATAGACTTTAAAGTGCTTTGAAACACACATTTATTTAGATTAATACAAACACCAGGGCCATAGGCTCCAGGCATCCTTGGCATACCCAATATCAGTACTATCCAAGATAAAATGGCACCAGCAAGACAAGCAGCATAAAAATTAACCTACCCCCCACTGTTCCCTCTGTCAAATTTCCTCCTGTTCCACTGTCATTCCCAGATGGGTGGGAAGATAGATGAGCTTTGCAACAGCACAGAATGTCACCGTCAGACATGGGGAGCTTTGGAACAGGGGTAAAGCAGCAGTTGTCTATTGGTACTTATCTTCAACATCTTTATATATATAAAACTGGTAAATTGGGGGTGATCAAACTGAAAAAAAAAACAGGGATGGGGACCTCACTGAAGCATCCTTGCAAATTAATTTGTGTACCTCCTGCTGCACTGGGAAGTGTGTCAACACAGTCCTGTGTTTCCATAGGACCTGCGGGGTCACCAGACTTTGTTACTCACTAAAAGTTAAAGCCAAACTGGACTCCTGCCCTAGGAAAGTTGCCAGATTTCTGCTCTTAAAGGAATGATAAGCCTTTGGGATGCTGCTTTTCTGACTGTGCAAAATCAGGGTCAAGTCTGGGATAAGAGATCCTCATTAAATAGCTCCAATCCCACTTCCCTTAAATCTGGAGGGAAGTCTTCCTCGACGAGCAGGACCAGAACCTAACAGCAAGATGAAGGTGAGCTCCTGACCGGCCAAATGGATTCTACTAGGGCAAAGGGCTTTTTAGAAGGTGTTCCTTTCACGTATGTGCTCATAAGACAAGAAAGCCTTCCCCATTCTTTTCATTAAGCCCTCTAGTCCCAAATTCTCCTTAGTTTGCCTTAGCCTTTCAGGGGATGAGATGGTGATGGGGTTTCCTTGGTGTAACTAAGAGGAGGATCTGAGTTTCTTTGGTAAATACCGTATGCTAAAGCTGACTTCCCTGTGCCGCTGGAAAGCTGCCATGACTCTGCTCACGCGTGAACCAAAACTCATCTGCTTTGCGTGTTTCCCCCTTAATGCAACCTGTTCTCCAGCTCATCTTTTCTTGTTTGTGATCACTTTGGAAGAATTTGTGCCTCTTGTCAGGACAGTCTAGTTGCTTGCTTATGACAGCACCAAGAGGGCTGCAGGTGTCAAAAGGGAATTCCTGTGGTGAAAATCATGGATGTAGTTCTGAGAAGACACAGATAGTGAGGAGTAAGACAGCATGAGTATCATCTGGTGAGAAAACAGTAGAGTGGCAAAGAACCATGGCACACACTGATTCGATGTGTTAAGTGTGTAGCAGGAGCAGAAACACAGACACAAAAGGAGAGAGGAAGTCAGCAGGTGTAGCCCCATGAAATTACACACCATGATCCACACTTGCGTTTACCATTTTCACCTCATCGCTTTCCTTCCATCTGAACACCCCCAATGCCCTTTTCCAACTAGCACCCTCTTACCAGCCTGTTTGAACCAATGGCCATGGTTAATGCTAAACATCTTTGCCAGGATTTTCTCAGATAGGGGAAATTTGCAGGTGGCATGAAGCTAGTGATACTGCCTTTACACAGTGGAGCAGGACCCTTCAGATGCAGAGTACCTGTCCTCAGAGCAATGTCTCACCAAACGAGACGATTGCAGCTGAGCTGTGAGCTGAGCTGCCTTCAGGCTGGGACAGGCTCAGGCGACGTCCCCACTCCACAGTCAGTCCCCCCTCAGCGCACAGCACACGTTTCGGTTTGATTGATTTTGTAATTGCTCGTTTAATTGAACAGTTACAGCAACACTATCAGGAAAAGGTTTCAGGGCTGGGAAGGGGGGTGGGAGGGGGTGGGGGTGGAAGGGGAATTGGAGCTGGGGAAAGAGCAAAATGGGTTTTTCCCTTCCTCTTAAGATGAAAACAGAGAAAAGAAGAGGCAGGGAGCCCAGTTCCCTTTAGGAGGCACTAAGGAAAAGGAGAGCCGAAAACAATAAATTACAAAAGAGGAGAAAAATGAGAAGTGGGTTGAAAAGTGTGGCAGGGCCGGAGGGTCCCAGGGACTGCTTAGCCTCTAACTGACATCCTCTTCCTGCTAGCTGTGAATGCTGGCACGAGGAAAATGGGCCACAGAGAAGGGAAACTGGGAAGCTGTGAGAGCTGGAAAGGGGAGAACAAGCAGGAAAAGGTGGGAGAAGATGCCTGAGTGCCTAAATCAAAGGTGCACAAGCAACATGGAGAGACAGGGAGACATATCTGTGTCAGAGATGCTGGAAAGACCACAGTGCGTACGAAAGCAAAACGTGTACAGGAAGGTCTGCATTTCAAGCAGATATGTGGGGTGTGTGGGTTGGTGTAGCATAGCCTTGTATGAGAAATAAACTTCCAGGGAATGGGAGAATGGACAGCAGGTATACTTAGGAAAGCTGGGATGTGTGAGTGAAGGGAGAGTGCACATACATGAAAGGAAAGTGAGAAAAGTAGTGAGAAAGATGGACAGACACTTCAGTAAAAGGAGGTGAGTGTGAGAAAAGTCGGGGTACATGCTGGCTGGGTCTATCCGTGAGCCTGCTACTGGGTATGTGCTGCTGTGGTATGACATGCCACTTTGCGCATCTGGTGCTGTGCTGCTTTTTGTGTCTGGGGCTGTGCGGGCACTGCTTCCACGTGTCTGTGCACATCTGAGTGCTTCTGCCTCCAGGCTCCATAGGTGGGTTCCCCAAAGGGGTGAGCAGCCCCTAGTTGACACAGTAGGTGTTTGCATCACTTTTCACAGTGTGTTTGTGTACACCGATGTGAAGGAATGGGCATGGACATGCATGTAAAACCACTATATGCCTATCTGTGTGGTGGGCATAGCCCACCTCTACTTCCATGCATCCAGATGTGGCAGTGTCATGCCCACCTCTGCTTCTAGTCCAGATGTGCTGGATACCCTCTGTGGTATATGCGTGTCTGAGCCACCAGCATGTGCTTGTTGGATGTGTGTCAGGAAAAGGACAGGAGAATCCAGACAGGGTCAGGGGGGAAGGTGCACACAGAGGCCATGGTGCAGCTCCACAGCAAAGGAGATCAGGTTTCAGGAGAGCCTGGAGCTAGGGCTGGAGGGGGACAGGAGGTGGGCTTTGCTGCCTGCATTCCCTGGCAGGCAGCACAAGGCAGGTTTAAAGAATATCCTTCCATTTCGGAGTTTGTTTATTATTCTTAACTAAGCAGCTCAGACAGGCAAGCCGGCAGCACCATATCCACATTGACTTCCCAGGAAGGCCGGGAAGGGAGGGACAGGAAGGCAGATTTCCAGACTAGGGGACAAAAGGATTTATGTGCCGCTGGGCTAGGGAAGGGGGCAAAGATGCTTTGCCAACTATTTAGAAAGAGGGTGGAAGACACTCAGCTTTGGGATGTCAGAGCAGAGCCTGGGTGGGGTGCAGCTGGAGCATGGCAAACAGGATAGCTGACTTGCTGTTCCAACACCCAGCAGCACCTTCAGGTTGACTGCTCCTCTTACATTTAAGAACTTCAGACAAAATTCCTCAGAATCAGGAGGAGAGACTCAGCTATGTGTTTAGAATCATAGAATCATCTAGGTTGGAAAAGACCTTTAAGATCATCAAGTCCAACCGCTAACCTAACCTTGCCATCCCACCACTAAACCATGTCCTATGTGTTTTCTAGGAAGAAGGGAAAAGCGATCTCTTCTCTGTCCTGTAAAAATTCACTCATGCCATCAAGAATCACAGGGCACCAGGATATTTGTGGTAATAGAAATTCCCTCACCTTGCAAGTGTGTCCATACCAGGGAGTCAATGCACATCTTCCAGCTGTGTGATTTGATTTCACTTGTCTGGCCCATCTAGCAAGTTTTCAGCTACTGCAGCTTTGATCAAGAACACAGCAACCTAAATAGAAAGGAGAGACAGTATTGGTGTGCACATCTCAGGGACAGACCATACGTATCTGTGGGCTCCCTCATAGCACAGGTGATGGAGAAGGGAAAAGTTCTGCATGTCTATACATAGAGTGAAATACACAGGACTATTTTCCTGCATACTGCTTGTGCATGCACACCAGCTCAGCTAAACCCTGTCCACATGTGCAAAGATACAAAGATCATCATTTTTCATCCAGTACCTTCCACATCTCTGGACTCCAGCGTGCAAGGGAGTGCTGCAGGTCCAGGTGATGGGACACCCATGTGCAGCCTGTGAGCACACACCCAACCTACCCTGTGTGTAAACTGGGGGTTTAGAGTCCTTGGGGCTCAGAGGGCAGGACCGCAAGGGAGAGACGCTGCCATTCGCTGAGTGCCAGTGTGTGTGCTCACACTGTCATGAAAATGAGGTCAGGGAAGGTCATTCACTTCAACGGTATAAATCAAGGAGGAAAGCAGAGTGGAAGCCTGCGAATACTCAGGAGATCTCACCAGTGGGGGGTGGTTGGGGAGCAGAGGAAGGGCTAATGAGACACAGAATGCCACACGTGGGCAAAGCAGAAAATAGGGGTGAATGAAAGGAGCCAAACGGTGGCAGCCAAAACAGAAGGCAGGAAAGCCCAGCCTCAGGTCCTTTATCCTGTGCTATAACCAACGCTTCGTGTTAACTCGCAGGATTATTCTGCCAGAGCAGGCAGAAAGGCTCCACACCCTCCAGTCCCAACCCGCTGACAGGAAACCTTTCACTGGAAACTTGCTTGCATTCAGTGCAAAATGTCTCACTTCTGTTAGCAATTTGTTCCCCATCACAAGCATTCCTGGGAGAAGTTTGGCGGGGGTAGGAAACAGGCCAGGAGGGCTGTGTGCAGGGCGCTTCCACCTGGCGACCTGATTAATAACACAATGGAGCAGCCAGCCAGCCTTTCACCACCTCTTGCTCTCCTCCGTGTCCCTCATTCCACCTTTCACCACCTCCCCCTCCATTTCTCTTTCTCCTCCCTTTTGCCAGCCTCCTCATTCCCCTTCTCAGTTCCCTCTTCTTTCATCCCTTTATTTTTCTGCTGCTACACACTCTTAGCACATTTGGACCTCACGCTCTCTCCCCTGTCTGCAGGCCTCCCAAACTCATCACACCTGTGCCCTACCACACTCTTGGGTATGGCAGAGCTCAGCACTTTCTCCTTGGGCTGGGTCTGAGGCTCTGAAATGCTTTTTGTGATCAGTCTTCCCCCAGAACTCTCTGGACAGAAGTCTCCCTCTCTCCCTTTTCCCTTCCCCCTTCCCTTTCTCTCCCTCACATAATATTTTCCATATGAAGAAGCCTTCCTGAAGCTGCACACTGCCCGCTCGGCGAGTCTTAGGCGGGTTAGAGGAGACCCTGGGAGCCTTTAATCCTCTCTCTTTCGCTTGCTTTCATCCTCAGCCGCAGCTGGACGCCCCATTGATGTGGAACAGACCAAACACCAGGCCTCTCACTAAGCTGCTGCTGTGGGGCCTCTTCTCCTTTCGAGCCAAGCCCATGTCCTGCTTACAGAGTGCCTGTCCCGCGTGCCCAGCAGCCCCTGCACACACACAGCCAGCCCCCCCGGCCCCGCTCTGCCTGCCTCCCCCAGCCATGCTCCTGCTGCTCACTAAAGCTACCGCTGCCCCGAGCCATCTTCTACCACCCTTGTTCTAAGACAAGCCCTCACCTTCTCCCTTACCCCAGCAACCCCCTTTCTCAGGATTATTTAGCACCAATTTCCCGCTGCCTCGCATCCCTGCAGAACACCAGGCCTGGATGAGGGTGAAGGACTGGTTTGTGTTTCTCTGCTGAAGAAGCAACTGGTGGCGATGCTCCCAGGAACGGCCCGGCAGGCTCCATCATCTGACAGACAAGACGTTAAGACCGTAGCCTGCTTACAATTTTGGAAAGAAGGGTCTTTGGCTCTCTGTTCGGGATCTCTCGAGGTGCACTGCAGGATATACACCTTCTCTAAAAACTTTGGAGCACACACAAGACTGGTTCACACGGGCACCTGCCTCCCGGAGCCAGGGGAAAGAGAGGGGTGACAAACTGCCACGCCTGGGCACCAGCCTGCAGCCAGCGGCGGGACACCCCGGACCTTGGTCACCGCGCAGTCCGTTCTCATTGCAAAACATGGGGATATCGCACTGCGCGGGCCAGCATTTCACTTTGGTGCCGAGCTCCAGGCAGCTATCCAGCTGCTTGCTAGCAGAGACGGGACTTGGCTGCCGAAGCCCCCCCCGCAGACCCCGTATCCCCAAGCCCGACACCCCATTCCTGATCTTCCTCTGCCCTCTAGTGGCCTCGCACCCCAAAACCAGCCCTTCCCCTCGCACACAGCTCCGCGGCAGCACCCCGCCGCTGCCCGGGCTCTGCAAACGCACAGAGCAGCCCCAGCGCCGCTGCGACACGGACCCTGCTGCCAGGTCTTCCGATAGTGCTCAACAAGGGCCAACGTACAGGGCAGGTAAACCTAAGGCAGGGAAGTCTAAGGCACTGACATCTTAAGAAGTGTCTAATCCAAAGAGGTTTCTCATGGCAATGAGAGTAAATCAATGGGAAGCAAGAATTTCTATGGAAGGCAACAGAGAAGCGTAAGGTTTCATCCTTGATTGCATGAAAAGCTCAAAAGAAACTTCACGGGGCTTTGGGGACTCCAAGTAGATAGGCAGAAAAGAGGTGGATGGATGAGAGAGTTCAGAGAAGGGGGAAGGAAAAAAAAATGATCCAATCTGTCAGAAACACAACCTAGGAGGGAAAATTAAAAGACCTGGTGATGGTTAGTCTGGAGTGGAAAGACTGAGGGGTGACATGGCAGGAGTCATTGCATACCAAGCAAGAGAAAGGGAATAATCTATTCTCTGAGTTCACAGCGGATACAAAAGGGAGCAAGGGGTTTCAGTAGCAGGGCTAGTCAGATGTTAGGAGAAGCTTTCAAATATGGATGGTGCAGCAGTGGAATAGGTCACAGGGAGAATGCTGCAACCTAAACTAGTTAAACACAGATCTTTAGAAATTACATCAAAAGAGCTGATCCTACTGCGTGTCACTGGGCTAGATTAAGTGACCTCCTGAGATAACATTAATCTTATTTTCTGTGATACTATAATTAAAAGCCATATTGATCCT
Organism: Aramus guarauna; assembly: GCA_013400195.1. Lineage (NCBI taxonomy): Eukaryota > Metazoa > Chordata > Aves > Gruiformes > Aramidae > Aramus > Aramus guarauna. The sequence goes on from VXBL01003098.1 coordinate 201,818, forward strand.
GTGTCAGAGATGCAGCAAAAGGACCAACTTCATTACTTCCTTGCTGCTCCTTAGTGACCAATATTCTAGGTCCTGGACAGACATCTCTTTATGACCTGTCCTACCCCAAAAAGCTTCTCTCCTCAAAGACAGGACCTCCAATGCAGATGGCCAAGGCAGATGCTATGGGAAAGGATGAGGCATTGCAATGCGGCACAGTTCTCAGCTCCGTTTGTAGGCAACTAGTTGCAGAAACTGAACTAATTGTGGACCCTTGGGATTTGTTCGTAAGAGAACGAGTGCGTTCCCCCTTCTTGTTATTGAGCATCAAGTGCCTGATGAGAGAGGGATTTGGGGACAAGACAATGCAAAGATATCTAGCACAAAATGATTAGCCAGAATGTATTGTTAATAAGCTGCTTATTCATATAATTGGAAATTATTTGCAGCCAGGATGTCAGTACAGTCTTTCTGCACTGCTCTGATGGAGCGAGACAGGTAGGTACTGGCCCATGGGAGACCGCTGTAAGCATATCTGCTGGCAGTGGGGAGGCAGAGGAATTTACCACCATTATACTTCCCTACTGTCACTGCCTTGAAGGGCAGAGAAGGGCACAGGGATTTCAAGGGGAGGCAGCAGGGGATCTGCCAAGCCCCACTGACTAGGAGCATGTTTCCCAGTATGGCAAGCACAAGGTGTCTGGGGAGCAGGGTGGAAGGACAGACCTTCTTCAGTATCCGTACAACAGCTAGACTGAGAGTAAGGCCAAGAAAGCATGGAGTCAAGACAAATACAACCTGCCATGGCATGTGCTTTGCGAGGTAGAGCCAACTCTGGAAGATCCATGAGTGAGTCCAGCCCAGAGTGGTGACAGCCATCGCTAAAGGGAGACTTTGGTTGTGGCTGATACACACATTGTGGCTTGATGGTGGAACTGGAGGTTTCCACAGGTGGATTTGCTCACCTTGAGGAAAGCTGACTTTGTCTCAATTTCCAGGTGGCAGAGTTCCTCATGGAGGCCAAGGGAAAGGAGGAGAAAAGCTACAGAAGCTGTTCCCCATTCCCTCTGTTAGCTCTGTTCAGCAAGTGCACAAATCCAGGGATGCAGCATTGCACCACCCCATGTCTTTCTCCTTCCATCACCTCTGCTGGCTGTGGTTGAGCCCAGGCCTGCGAAGCCCCCAGGTTCAGAATCAGCCACATGGAGGTTTATGTACCTCTAAACTCAAACATTTCTCTGTTTTTCTGAAGCCAAGGGCTGGCTAATTTTAACGATGTTGCTAGTGGGAAGGCAGGTGGTCTTTCAGGTTCCACACTGAAAGCATAGCAAGATGGTGAAGTGTGGCTTCTGTTGACAGTATGGGGAGAAGAAAACAGCGTCTCCTTGAATTCTGCCTAATGTGTCTATGTATTCTGAACTGGCCAAGCTCTGTTGATGTGGACAATTGAATTATTCAAGTATGAATTTGGTTGTAAAATAGTAGTGAAGGATTTCTGTGCCAAGTGGTAAGCCACTAAAGCTCAGCCACTTCCTCCAGCAGTACCAGTGTGGGATAGGAGGGTACAGAGAGAAGACATCTACTAATCCTCTGATCTGCCTTCAGTGTTGTCCTTTCTCTTGGCTCTGAGACAGGCACAGAGCCCAGATTCCTCCTGCTTCTGCTCTTCTGTTTTTCAGGTACGAGAAGGGGTTGAGGCAGCACAGGAGGCAAGGGGAGCTTGGGTACAGTATTTCTCTTACATTTGTCTTGGGTCCTGTACAATGCATGACATTCCAGCATTAGGAGAAGAATTTTCTGAAAGTTTCTACCACCAAAGCAAGTTTATTTTCAAATTGAGAAATTCTCTGCACTGCTAGGCAAGGAGATGGGCCAGCTCTGGTTGCTATTACTGGGATATTCTGGCTTCTACAGCACCATAAGCCAAGTCACTCTAGGCACAGTTCAAGACCAGGTACAAGCATGTCACACAATCAACAGCTCCCCTGGCACTGCCTGGCCCAGCTCCACCACTCCCTGAAGGGACTATGGGGTCACTGGCTCAAGGGACAACTGTCCTGGCAGTGATTCCTTCTCTGCACATGCCATATTTAATAGAAATCACAGCTACTTAAGGGACAGCTAAATCTGTGTGAAGATAGGAAGGCCTTAAAGCATTTGTTTCATGGCTGTTAAATGCCTTTTAGGAGTTGATTATTAAGATGCAAAATCCTGGGTACTGAGGCACACCAGACTAAGTGCACAGAGCACTGTACCTTTGATCCAGCACAAAAAGCAACTCTGAGGGGAATGATCCCTCTGAAAAAGCCTCTGTCAAAGAAAAGGAGGCAGCAAGGAAGCAAACGTACATGAAAGAGTTGCTAATAATTTTGGAACTGGGATCATCCAAATGTAATACTGTTCCAGCAGTCCCCAGGAATGGCTAGCACAGATTTACTATCACACACGACTGACATAGTCTGCTGTTTCCCTACCAAACCTTTTATATCCTCAGTCTTTTGAAGCCTCTGCAAAGCCCGCTCAGGCCTGTTAACTATTCCATGGAGGGAATATAATTCCGTATATGTTTGTGCTCATTGTATCTCTAGACACAAAGCTTGAATAGGTATGAAAAGATCTGTCCCCGAGCACAGTACTAAGCTGTAACCAAAGCTGGAGAATCTCCTCATCTTTTGAGGATCAGAGTTTCCTGCCTGATTCCTCCCTTTCAAATACACTGAACCCACCAGCCATCACAAGAACTTGTGCAGAACTGCACTGGAGCCAGCACTGAGCCACACAGCACAATTTGTTTTTTTAGGGGACTGTTTCTCATGGTCAAGAAGGACAGACTAAACCCAAGGAATCCCCCAACACTACAATACAAAGAACAGTTTCTACACCAGATCTTCACAATCAGCAGTCACTGGTTGAGGAAAACTAGTGCAAAATTATGATTTTTAACCCCAAAATTAAATTTGCTTTCTGTGAAAGATCAAATTTTTACTTAAATTTATGTTATCCTTTACAATACAGTAAAAAATGAATTCAAAATAAGGACAAGACCCCATTTTCCTATTAGCAATACAGAGGGATGCTGAGATACAACATTCCTTCTCTTTCAGTGGAGAAAGCTAAATATTGGAAATTTTAACAGTACAGCTAGGAGCCTGCCCTCCCTATATGGCATGTCACAGCCTCTTGAGCAGGGAAACATTCATAAGCTGGCACCGAAACAAGAACATTCCCTCTTCCAGCTGGGTGCTTTATCCTCTCACACAACTGGTGACGCCGCATGGAGCACGGATGGACCTGTGCCACGAGAACCACCGCAGAACTGGCTTCTGCCAATGCTCCACTGCCTGCGCTCTTACAGTCCTTTTCTCTGCCCTTGTTCTGTCTTATTTACTGCAATGCTCATACTGATAAATAGGCAGACAGCACAAAAATAATGGCTATAAAAATTATGCATATGGCACATAACCATGAAACTTAGGGGAAACATTTGAACATTCCCCAGACTCCCCTTCTCCCTAGCCTTTTGCTACCTTATTGCTAGATCACACACCCCTCAGACCAAGAATTCAAACAAAATGCTATTAAAATTTGTTACATTAGCCTCCTTTTTCCCCCATTTCTATGAAAAAAGGAGAAGTTATTTTAAGGCTTATCTCATTTTTATGATCTTTCAAATATTTTTGCAGGAGATTTGTTTTTTTCCAAAACCACAACCGGAGATAAGGCAGCCTAAGAATTTGCTCAGCTACTTCTAGCTTGCTAGATTCTTCCACAAAATCTGAAAAAGGGAGTAACTTTTGCTACCAGAGTTTTTATACTAACTCATCTGATAATGGGCTGAGCTGTGAACACTGATGAATGCTCAGCTGTGAGCACTGATGAGTTTCTCCTAGCTCTGCTGTGATGGTGGTAACAGGAAAGGAGAGATGGAGTGCTTCTATATTAAAATTGCTACTATGCTTAAATCCAGCAGCTTCTTCCTGTCAGAACTTGGGATGCTGTGGTGTCCCATAAGTTGTTAAGGGATAGGCAGACAGAACAGGCGAGCTATGAGCTACACAGGACTGGGGTCCCAGCTGAAACTAGGGTCTGCATTTCACCTGTGACAACTTTATCCCATTGTGGATATGTATTTATGGAAGATGTGTCTGGGATTTATACTGTGGTTCTTGTGTTCTGCAGTGGTCTGATACCACTCTGCTATGGAGCTGAAGAGTCTCTCTGTTGGATGTCCCTATAATACCCAGAACTACAATGCTATGAGGAAAGTCTGGTGCTGAAGGAAAGATAAAAATAAACGTGGTATCTCGGTCAGTGCCGATTCTCACCTATCAGCACATCAAAACAAGGTTCATTCAGAGAGAAGCACTATGATTGATGATATCCAGAAGGGAACAATCCCCATCACAATGCAGAAGCTGCAAGTTGAAGACTCAGGAGTGCACTGGTGTGCACACTGTACATGTTCTCTTTTTTCCCAAATAACTGAGATAAAGCTATTTCTAAGAGCGAGTATTTCTTTTTTAAGGAGAATGTGGGGCTTTTTGTAGATTTCTGCCTCGCTTTCTCTGCTTCCTTCTCTGCTTCCCATTTCAGTGTTCTGTATTAACTTCTCTGAGGTTACTGAGGAATAGCCATAGTACATCAGACCAAAGGTCTCCAACACCAGCTGAACCAGACAATTAGGAAGGAGTATAAAACCAGAGAAGCACATAGAAACAGCTCTCCAGAATTCTCTCCCAGCCTCCAGTGATTTTCTGGAGAGGGTATTTTTATTATAATAGCAATGGCTAAATTATTTTTTCTCTTTATTTCATTTACTCATTCTGCTAACTCATAAAAACTTTTGGTATATGAACATCCTGTGGCAGTGAACTCCACACTCGATGCATGTGTGGAGAATTTCCTTTTTCTCCTTGTCTCCTAACTAGTGATTTCCTTCTTGTAACAGACAGTGAATTATTGGTCCTGTTTTCTCTCTCCCTGCTATTCCTGATTTTATAGACTTTTGTAATATCACCACTGTCATTTCCTTTTGTTGTGGTTTTGTCCCAGTCAGTAACGAAGCACCATGCAGCTGCTCACTCACCCCTTCTTCCCCCAAGGGGATGGGGAGGAGAATGAAAAAAACCTTGTGGGCTGAGATACAGACAGTTGAATATGATAACAAAGGAAGAGAATAACAATAATAAAAAAAATAAGTGATGCACAAATGTAATTGCTCACCACAAGAGAAGGAAAAACAACAACAACAACCCGATGCCCAGTCTGTTTCCGAGCAGCAGTCCCGGCTAGCTTCCCTGGTTATATCCGGAGCCTGATGTTATATGGCAGGGAATATCCCCTTGGCCAGTCTGGGTCAGCTGTCCTGGCTGTGCTCTCCCAGGTTCTTGTACACCCAGCAGGGCATGAGAAGCTGAAAAGTCCTTGACTTAGTGTAGACACTACAGCTACCCAGCAACAACTAAAACCACCAGTGTGTTATCTACATTATTCTCATACTAAATCAAAAACACAGCACTATACCAGCTACTAGAAAGAAAATTAACTCTATCTCAGCCAAAAGCAGGACACCTTTCCAGGCAAAAACTTGTTTTAGTAATATCTTGTACAAGAGGTGCCTCAGATCTTTCTCTGTTGTGGTTGTTTTTCGTTGATCACCAAGTCAGCTGATGTATTCAGAGCAAAGACTCCTGATGTTTCTGTTACAATAAGTTTTGCTTTGTTTGGGGACATGAGTATATTACTCTAAAATTTCTTCAGAAGGACAGAATATTTTGGATGTTTTTTTTTTATTCAGTACCCCAGTTCAATTTGACCCTCCTGTAGCTAAAATGCTTGTGAAAAGGACATGCAGAGGAGCCAGGAAGCTATGTTTACCTGTCCATTTTCACAGTAAGCCAAGAGTCAGCCATGTCAGGAGCTGCTTTAAATGGATCATTTCAATATTTGCATTGTTTCCCCTATACTTAAAATCCCTTCAGTCATGCCTGTGGAGACATTACTGTGTAATGTGCAAAAGACAAATGGTTCTGCTCTAGTTTCTCCAGCTGGGCACTCTGGTGGTGGGCACCCCAAGGGTTCTGTGCATGGCAGAGCACAGGGCATGAGGGGACTAGCTGGGGTGGTGGAGATCTCAGATCCCAAATGCCGTGGCCCAGGGGTGGGTCCATGCGGACACAGCCCTGACTCATTGCCACCCTGGCTTTAAGCAGACTTTCCAGCAAGGGCCTGGGGAGAGGGCGCATTGGGAGCCTAGAGAGAAGGGCTAGGCCAGGGCAAAGGACCTGCTCCATGGCTTGGGACAGCCAAAGGAGTGTCCCACTGTTGTGAGTGCAAAGCGTAACACCGGCCAGATGAGAGCAGCAAAGGCCCTTTGCCATCAGGATGAGCTGAGCTCTTCTGTCAGCCACTTCCCCAAATGCACCCTGAAATTATCTTAATATCAGTCTTGTTGCAAAACATGGTGAAGGATTTCCGCGAGAAGGCAAGACCTCAGCACTTCCTCCAGCAGCGTCACTGTGATGCAGGAGGGCTCACAAGGCAGAGGTTTTCGAACGGGTCACATTGGGCAGCCCCCAGCAATGCCTCTTCCCTGCGCTTGAGGACGGCCATGGAGCTCAGAGCCCTCCTCCTGCTGCCGCTCTGCTTCCCAGGTAAGAGAAGGGCTGGGCATGCCTCAGGCTTCCCATGCACCCAGGAGGAGTGGGACACCCTTCTCCACTGCCTGCTGCCTGTGAACTCCACAGTGCGGGGAATCCTGACACTGACAGGACTTGGAGCTGAGCCACTCATGGCAGGGATGGGGAGGGAAGGGGCAGCCCCAGTTCCCACCATAGCACATCTGGCTCCTCAGGCCAAACCACCCTGGGAGCACAGAGCTGAGGACTCCACAGCAGCCCCAGCACTTCCACCAGTCGGCACTTCCCAGCACACTGCCTGGCCCTGCTTGGCTCCTCTGACTGCAGTCCTGGATCAGGACAGAGCTGTCCGAGGCCCCCACCTGCTTCCCCTGCTGTACCAGCAGGCAGCACAAAGCTTTCAGCATGAGGAGGTTGGGGAATCGAGGCAGCCCTGCACCCAGCACAGCCTTGCACCCCTGAGTTGGAGGATGGGGCACAGAGGAGCTGCAGGCTGCTGGGGGCAAGCTCAGGCCCAGCCACAGGTTTAGCATGTCATCCCCAGGGCATGCACTGCCCTCGCTTCTTCCCTCTCCCCGTCCCCACATCCTGTACAGACAGCCACCTTGCTCCAAAGAGGTGGCTGAGCCCCACCAGTGCCACCCCTGCCTGGGGAGGGGTTGGCCTCTGTTTTGCCCGTGGCAAGGGGCAGTAGCAACGGGGCTGGGCTGCTGGGGCAGCTCCAAACACTGCACCATGCACGGCTCCATTTAGGCTTGAAGGTCCAACACCCCTAGCATCCACATGTCTGGGTTTTACGTCAGAGATAGTGGGGTTTAAATCACAGTCGTGTTCCCGACTCCTATCTCAACACTTCACACCAGAAATCAACCTTCCCATTTGCAAGCGGGTACATTTAGCAGGAGAAATGGATCTCAGTTTTCAGAGTTCCTCCAGCCACAAACGCCTATGGAGGAAGGTCAGAGAGAGAGTTTGCTCATTGGGAAGCTGTGGGCAGCCCTACATCAGCTCCCTACTCCATCACCACATCTGATACTTACAGGTCTCCAAGCCCAAACACCAGATGCCAATGAGAGACGATCAGAAGGAAGCACTCTGTGTATCCAGTGTCCTTACACAGAACTGGATGACTACTGGCAGCAGAAAGCCTGGGTCCGTGTGAGAGATGACAAACCTGAGGTCTTAGTGGGGATGACCAACCCAAGACAATACCCATACACAACTCGCACCACAAAGGGCAAAGTTACAATAGAGGACAACGCCTTCTGTAGGACTGTGGTCATCACCATGACCAACCTCCAGGCAGAGGATTCGGGCACATACTTCTGTGCTTTACTTTCCTACAATTACGAGTATCATCCACTAAAGACGATCTCACTGAACGTTTTCAAGGGTGAGTACCTTTCTCTCCATACAAACACAAGGCTTGTTAGAAAGCAACATCATTCCTTCCCCCACTCTGTCTCCCCTCTCCCACACAGCTGAGTGACTGCCCCTGACCCCCACAGCCCCCTGCCCTCCCCAGCCTCACTCCCCACCTTCCTCACTCCCATAAGCGTGGTGTGAAGGAGCCCCACAGAGCCGGCTGGCCCTGCAGGCTCTCTCTCCCTCTTGTCCTGGCCCACCTCACCCCTTCCCTTCCCAACTCCGTGAGGGGGTTACCCCATGGCAGAATCTGGCGCAGCTGCCCCACTCGGGCTGCAGGCGGACACCCGTGTGCCCACCGCTCGCAGGTCAGTGACCACACGTGCTGTTTTACAGAGTTGCGCAGGTGGGAGTTGGACAGTCTCTCTGTGCAGTGCCCATACAGCACCCAGGGGCACAGCATGGAGAGAAAAGTCTGGTGTCGAAGACAAGGTCAGACTGGGTGTAAAGCTGCAGTGAGCACAGATTACCCTTCAACACGGCACACACAGTGATTAGCACTGTCCATCTAGCTCAGATGTGCTCTACAGGGATTGGCACCAGACAGGACTCGGTCCTCTCTATTTCCCTCTCCCGCTGTCCCTTTCTCTCCCTCTGCCAAAGCAATCACTGCCTTTCTCCCAGCTCGTCACTCAATGCTGGTGGATAAAGCCTTGAAGCAGGGACTCCTTCAGAGCAAATGGCCACCCAGCTGCAAGGAGAACCTGCTGCTCTCTGAGAGGTGGCTGAGCCCCACCACTGCCACCCCTGCCTGGGGAGGGGTTGGCCTCTGTTTTGCCCGTGGCAAGGGGCAGTAGCAACGGGGCTGGGCTGCTGGGGCAGCTCCAAACACTGCACCATGCACGGCTCCATTTAGGCTTGAAGGTCCAACACCCCTAGCATCCACATGTCTGGGTTTTACGTCAGAGATAGTGGGGTTTAAATCACAGTCGTGATCCCGGCTCCTATCTCAACACTTCGCACCAGAAATCAACCTTCCCATTTGCAAGCGGGTACATTTAGCAGGAGAAATGGATCTCAGTTTTCAGAGTTCCTCCAGCCACAAATGCCCATGGAGGAAGGTCAGAGAGAGAGTTTGCTCATTGGGAAGCTGTGGGCAGCCCTACATCAGCTCCCTACTCCATCACCACATCTGATACTTACAGGTCTCCAAGCCCAAACACCAGATGCCAATGAGAGACGATCAGAAGGAAGCACTCTGTGTATCCAGTGTCCTTACACAGAACTGGATGACTACTGGCAGCAGAAAGCCTGGGTCCGTGTGAGACAGAACAAACCTGAGGTCTTAGTGGAGACAACCAACCCAAGACAATACCCATACACAACTCGCACCACAAAGGGCAAAGTTACAATAGAGGACAATCTCATGCATAGGACTGTGGTCATCACCATGACCAACCTCCAGGCAGAGGATTCGGGCACATACTTCTGTGCTTTACTTTCCTACAATTACAAGTATCATCCACTAAAGACGATCTCACTGAACGTTTTCAAGGGTGAGTACCTTTCTCTCCATACAAACACAAGGCTTGTTAGAAAGCAACATCATTCCTTCCCCCACTCTGTCTCCCCTCTCCCACACAGCTGAGTGACTGCCCCTGACCCCCACAGCCCCCTGCCCTCCCCAGCCTCACTCCCCACCTTCCTCACTCCCATAAGCGTGGTGTGAAGGAGCCCCACAGAGCCGGCTGGCCCTGCAGGCTCTCTCTCCCTCTTGTCCTGGCCCACCTCACCCCTTCCCTTCCCAACTCCGTGAGGGGGTTACCCCATGGCAGAATCTGGCGCAGCTGCCCCACTCAGGCTGGAGGCGGACACCCGTGTGCCCACCGCTCGCAGGTCAGTGACCACATGTGCTGTTTTACAGAGTTGCGCAGGTGGGAGTTGGACAGTCTCTCTGTGCAGTGCCCATACAGCACCCAGGGGCACAGCATGGAGAGAAAAGTCTGGTGTCGAAGACAAGGTCAGACTGGGTGTAAAGCTGCAGTGAGCACAGATTACCCTTCAACACGGCACAACAGCAAAGCTCTGGAAGGCAGAACATTGATCCAGGATGACACCCGAAATGGGATTGTCACTATTACCATGAAGAAGCTTCAGGCCCAGGACAGTGGCATGTATGCATGTGAGCTCTACAGACACCGTCGTCCCACCTGGATAATGGAAGTCAATCTCTCTGTGTCCAAAAGTGAGTACCTACTTGCTAGCTAAGTGTGCCTGTTGGCAGATTTCAGCCCCGTCTCCCCTTCGTGCCCTGTCTGCTTCCAGCAGAGACTCCGTGGAGTTTCCCATGAGCTCCCAAAAATGGTCCCACTCTTCACAACTGCTTCCCGCAGGGCTGATCCAAGAGTTCCAGAAGCAGCTTCCCCAGCTCAGCACTCACCTGGCCCATGCTGGGCACTGCTGGAGGCCTCCCCACTGCCCGGCATTGCTCTTGCTGTGGCCCTGCCAGCCCTCCCTGGTCCTTGCCTCCCAGACCCTATGGGCTGAGCACCTGTGAGCATGCAACCCTAGGGGAACCAAAGGAAGGGGACAGGACCTCATCCAATTTGTGACTTGCCTCAGAACAAGTAATCTGGGTCCAGTCTCCTTCTGCTCCTCGTGTCTGGAGGCAGAAGGACATCCAGGGTGCATTCAGCCCACAGCATGTATTCCAGTGATGGGGAAGGGGTGCCATTGTGCCTACTTTGGGATCTCACCAAACATGCCGGGTATTTTCCAGGGACCCAACAATACTTAGCCAAGGAATCAGGCCATGTCTCTGTCCACTGTCTATACAATGCCAAGGAATATGGGGCTGTGAGCAAAGCCTGGTGCAAAGAGGAAGATGGGAAACCATGTACCATACTGGCCTACACGAATTGGAGCACTTCAAGGACACCTCAGCAAGGCAGAGTGACGATGCAGGACAACACCCAGCAGGGGATTGTCACCATCACCATGGAGAAGCTGCAGGCACAGGATTCTGGCGTGTACTGGTGTGCGCTTTATGAACACGATCATCTTTTCCGAATGGTGGAGGTTACGCTCAATGTATCTGACAGTGAGTACTGACCTGTAGGGAAACATGGTTGGTTGTAGATTCCAGACTCACTGTCCTACTCTTTCCCTCTAGTCTTTGCACTGCCCAGCTTACACCACCTCCTATGTTACATCTGAGTGCGTTTCCCTGCCCAAACCCTACATCATTGTACCTTCTCACACCAACCATGCTATGGAATAGCAGCAAGGATCAGAACTGAACCACACAAATGTGCTGTGTTGCTTGTCTTTTAGATGACAGCAGTTTCAGTCATTTTCACAGAGGTGCTTCTGTCAGCCATTCTCATGATACCAGTTCTGTCCCTTTGCAGCAACTCATCCCCTGGCTTTCAAAGACTATTAAGACCTTCCTGTTTGGTTGCCAAGGGGACAACCTTTAGATCCATATTTTAAAGATCTGTGACTTCTAGGTTTTCTTTCAGTATGATGTTTTAACACTTAGGCACCTGATTGTGGCAGACCAGCACCCTGCTGCAGCCTGTCTGGAATGTGGCAGAGTGGCTCTGAAGGGATACGGCAATCCAGAAGATGAGAGGGGATGGCATAATTCTCTAGGAGGAAATCCTAACACATGGGACTGAATGCAGTCTCTAAGTGAGCAGACTCCTGCATACATAACCTTCCCTGGGCACAGAAAGTCCTGGAAGCAATTACAGCTGAGTCTTTCATAGACAATGCTCTTTGCTTCGTTTTTGCAAGCCTCTGTCTGCTTAAGCACAGAGTTGTTAACTACTTCAGTGCTACCTGAAGATCTTTTCCATAAAGCACGTCTGCTTGCACTTGCAGCACTTCCTTCTGCCATGCATTGGGGTGGGTATGCACAGAGCGGGGCTCCTGCTGAGGTCCTTGCCCTTCCCTCCCATATTTTCATCCTTACATTGCTTTGCCTACTGCCAGCAAGTCTGAATGACACAGGTTACAGCCTGGGCAGCTTGTCCGTATTGGGTGTCACTGCAGGAAAGGATTTATATCCACGTAGCAAAGGCAGGGAAGTTTAGCTGGTAAATGCAAAGCAGCCCAGTAGCGATTATTCTTCTCTTCATGTTTGTGATTGCAGCATTGGGTGAAACAACTTTGTCAGGTACTGCAGGCACCAGTCCAACAACCCCTTCTGGCAACACTGCAGCACCAAGGTAAGGCCTAGAGAAAGTCTCTGAGCTTGAAAAGAGACGAGTTATTAACGTCTTGTCCACAATATGCCTGTCTTCCTGCGGAAAGCAGTCTCTGGGCATTCTGAAGACTCCTGCTCACAGAAAAATTAGATATGGCAGGTGTCCTTACCAAAGATGGCCTCTCCTCTTCCAGCTCCTGTCTAGAGTGTAATTACAAAGGAAGAAGTACATTGATAAAATCAAGTCTCAGCTTTCTGGAATGTACATGCCTATCTACTTTTTTATCCTTACCTCTTTGGGCTGTGCTCTTTGCAGCAATAGAAACCCCTAGATTCTGTCCCAAAGCCTTTCTGTCTCCACTTTGCTGACTCCTGTCCATGAATATTTAACAGTGAAATAGTCCTTGGCTGCTATTTTATCCATTTACCAGGCTGTTAAATGTAAAGGATTTTCTTCCTCTTTGGACATCTGCTGTCATCAACACTACAGCAGCACTGTACAGAGTATAATCATACGTCAGCTCCCAGTGCACCAGGTGTGGGAAAACACAGGAGGAAAAGGCTCCCAGAGTGCCTGGAATCGTCCTCTGAACTTTGAACAGTGTCTCATTTTAAAAGCCTGGAGAGTAGTTTAGGAAAAGCTCAGAAGGCACAGCCAGGTAGAAAAATCAAGATACCATTGCTGCAACAGAACCAGACTCTCCTTCCAAGTGTATAAAAGCTATTCCTGTCCCTTTTTTTGGTCAGTTAGGTAATGGGCTGTGCCATATCATGCTGTGCTACCATCTAACACTGGTAACTCCTTTGCTCTCTTGGCTTCAGCACAAAGGTAAACACCTTCATCCTAATGTCTGGAGTCCTGAGCATTCTGTTCATCCTGGTGCTCATCAGCTCAGTAACACTGTACGTCAGGCGACGCAAGCAGCTGAAGAGAAGAGGTATGTGGAGACTGGTGATGCCCCGTGTTCTAGTCTGTACTAAACAGGGCCTTCTCTGGCCATCGCTTTTCCACTCCAGGCAAGCTTATTCCCAACTCAGAGTGCCCTGGAGAAGCTAAGGCTGGTGCAGCCTGGGAAGCCTCAAGGCAGGCTCCTTGCTGTGATCTCCTCTCACAATAAGTCAAACCCACCTTCCTCCAGACTCTGCACAGGACACCTCCTAACATGTTAGAGGAGAAGTGAGAGCAACATGTTCACCAGATTCAGGGTAGATGGGTCCCACTGGCACACCCATTGCTTCTGTCCCCGGGCAATCCCACAGGCTTTCCTAAAACTCCTGAAGCATAGGCAATGCCCACGCATTTCATGGACTTCTCTACTTCTAAAACCTCTGATTTTGGCTCATTCCAAAGGTACCAGACAAGAAGAGGACATCTATGAGAAACCAGAGGACATAGCACAGGTAAGGAAAACAGTAGATTTCCCATATAGTACTTCAATCCCTTTCCAATAGCCTCTGAAGAGCTGGATGACCCAGCTGATGAGGACCTTGGTGCTCATTTTTGGTTGTGAGCAGGAGGAGAAATAGTATTTAATGTCCCTAGAGAGAGGAATGTTCCTAGCTGGAGACAGAGGGTGGTAATTAGTGTAAGGAAACTCCAGTAGGAAAAAAACACAGTAGAGCAAATTCTAGTAATCTCTGAGAAATGACTCAAAGATTAGAAACCAAGGTTAGACGATGAGGTTGTAACCTGTATCAAGGAGAGGTGGTGAAGGAAAGGGTTTTCTGTTCTTCCACCTCTGTCATGACCGAAGGTAAGTTTTTTCCATGGCTTCTCCTTTCCTTCTGGGAAAATCTTGTTCTTTTGATAACAGCTGTGGCCTGGCACTGGATCATGCTAACAAGAATTTTGCCTTTCTTTTCGTAGCTTGACAGCACTGAAAGAATAGAAAGTCCCAATGATGACAGCAAAGACCTCCAATATGTTACCCTGAACTTTAAATCCCAACTCAGCTCTGAGGATCCTCTCTACTGTAATGTTGAACCAAGTCAGGCTCACGGGAAAGCCAAAGATGAAAATGTGGAATATGCTGTCATTGCACTCAAGCAGTTACCAACAAACAACAAAGGATGAAGCACAGAATCCCAAAATAATCCATAAATCAGAGAAAAGAATTGGAATACAAAGTGTGAATGGGGAGTAGAAGGTGTGTGAAGGGACATGGGGGAAAGATCTAAGTTTTTGCTGCCATGTATACGTTGTCTATGCGTTTTAAGATCTCCCTCTCATTAGAGGCCACAAGAGAATTTTGCCAAAAGTGTGCAGATTCTCTCGGGTCAGACAGAGGTGCTGTGTAATTCTCAGGATCCCTTGCACATCTGCTTTCTTCAATCTTCTCTTTGGAGAGGCAGGTGTGGAGGACTGACCTTTTGAAAAAGAGCAATATTCATCTGGACAGGGTTGGGTTTGGTATTTCAGCTATGTTCTCTGGTAGAAACTGTATCCCACTCCTAAGAGTTGAGCTACTATGGCCAAGCAAACTCATTCCAGTATTGTAGGGATAAAACTCTAACCTTACTGTGACCGGGTTCATTTGCCATGTAATGTGCGGGGAATATGAACACTGGATTATAAGAATAAGCAGAATCAGCATCTGCCTGAAGGCAAATAGCTTGAGGGTGTATTGCAACACGATGATACGCTGCATTGCAAACTTTGCAAAACCGAGGATTGTGCTGTATGAATTTGAGCACCAGAAGGTCTTGTAGCTACAGAACGACAATGGTGCATAGAAGTAATACATATGCTTTTTGAGACTTAATGAAAATTCCCCTATAACGTAAATTTATCAGTCTGCTTAGGTAAGAAGCAAGATGGTAAGAGGCTTTCAAACTAAAGCTAAATGTTTAGCTTCAGATCAAGAAATAGAGTGTGCACACTGGAGTTTGGGGGCAGGAGAGAACGAAGGTGATGTCACTTCTGAGTGCATGTACAAGTGTCCCTTTACAGAGTGCAGAGGGTTGTGGGATGGATTCAGTGCAGCTGCTATGGCTTACATGAGTGAGAGCCTCCAACACTCTACCCTCACGACAAGTCAATTGTTTCCCACCTTGAGGGCTGAATTTGCTCTCAGGGTCAGCCACAGCCACAACATATTTATGCAGTCTTTGAGGCCCGTGCATTGAAAACAGAATGAAGCAGCAGCTGAAATCTGAAGTTACAGGCATGGATTCCCATGTGTAGCTTGTGCAGGCTGCCCCACCCTTTCACCGCCCCCTGATCAAAGGCCCTTACTTTGTTCAACAACTTCTGGCTGGCCTGCTGTCTTACACCCCCTGTTCCCCGAGAACACACAAACTGGCTGCTTAAACCAAGGCAGTGTGGAATCAAGACAAGCAAGGAGAACCAAAACTTAGTATTTCTGGAGAAAGGAAAGAAGAGAACAACATGTAGTATTGCACTAGAGGAGTGGACAGGGCACTGGGATGTTTTTTAGAAGAATTTTCCTTGCTGTGCTAACTGCAGGGATGAGCCCTGAGACAGACAGACATGAGGAAGGTCTGTACAGACAGTACCACCGAGCAAGAAACTGGTAGGCTGTGTGAAGAAGTTGCAGGAAGTGTGACACAGACAACAGAGGAAGAAGTTTGAGCATAAGAGGGCTGGTCTCAACATCAGCTGATATAACAGAAGGGACATGATGGTAATTAAGAGTGGATTATTTACAGATGTAAATGTCCAAGTGAGCCAGACACACAATATATTTATGGATCTCCAGTACAGCTCTGATGCAGGTTGGCAATTTCTAAGAGCTCACAGAAACACTAGACTGGCTGGGACTTCATCAAACCCTGCTACCCTGAATAATCACACCATAAATTATCAAACATGTTTTTCCAATGGATTTGGTGTCTCGCCTTCATTGTTACAAGGCATCTTTGTATCTCTTCAGGAATCACTATCCAGCCAGTCTCAGATGTAGCTCTGTTCTTCTGCAGCACTGTGCTGTACTTTAAACAGCTCTTCTCTGCCAATTCACCAGTGCAGCTGGTTCTTTGTAAGTTCTTTGGAAGACCAATACAAACCAGCATGCCTGCTTCCAGCACTTTTTGTTTTCTTGGCTACACCACAGAAAGTAAGCTTTTGTGGCTTCTTCTAAAGTCCCAGGAGAGCAAAAATGCATGTGCAGTTTCATAGGAGAGCTCACCAGGGCCTTGGAAATTGACAACATTACTTCCCTCTCTCTGCTGGAAATACTCCAAATTACACATTTGCTGCCTTTATTTAGCAGTCATGTGGTGAGCAATATGAAATGAGTTTGCTGGGGCTCAGAAGAATTTCTCCAAAAGACCAGAAACCCTGGCACTTTATTTGACTGCACCGAGCTCTGCAGACAGGTGGCAAATTGAAGGGACCTGAAGCACTCCCTGTTCACAAGCCAGTCACATCCAATAGGCTTCTCTTGCTATGGCTGCACCAGGGAAGCGGATCTATTTTTTGAGATCTTCAGAGTTGACATGGTTAACTTGAAATGAAATAAAGAAAAAGAAAATGGTTCTGGAAATGGTTCATTCAGCCCAAGATTCCCCTAACTATTTGCTATTCATGCAGTTAGTTACACTGGGTCAAACAGTGGAAGAGTAATAGTAGGAAACAATTGAGTTCAAGAGAGATGTTTTCAGGGAGACAGTTGCTTCTGATCAAAGAGAATACAGATTTGTGCTCGCTCAAGCAAGAATGAACAAAAACTGCAATCAGTAAGCCTCACAGAGAATTTTTGGATACTGTAAGGTTCCATTTTCTTCAACACTAATTAGAGGAGAGAGAAAGAAGGCACATTCATGAATGGATAGGCTTGCAGGTTGATCTGCCTGTTAAGAAGCAGGTAAGCACACAAGAAGCCAGGGTCTATTGGTACTTGCATGGAAGATCTCCAAGTAAATAAATTAAAAAAAAAATAAAATAGTAACCAATCCACAGCTTACCAGTTTGCTAATGCTAAAGAAGGCTCCCTTAACTGCAATCCTGAACTACAGCATCATCCATTGGTCTTATGTCCTTTTGCTAGGTACAAAATAAAGATGTCTGTTTAGCTCATCTAAAGCACCTCACAGCTTTACCTAGCACAGTGTTCTTCTCTTCCTATCCTCGGCTATATGTTAAATAGGAGTACTTCATGCACAGGCTCTTCTAAACCTTCTTTCCCCTGAAGGTAAACCCCAAGATTATGTCCTTGCCCTCCCTTCACCCTGGTGATGCTGACTGAGCTACCTGCAGAGTCTTGATGAAAGCTGCCCTTTCCCTTTCGGCTTTCCAGAAACTCACCCATGCAAAGCTTGCATGGAAAGCCTGCTCTGGACAGGCACCTTTGCAGAGCTCACAGGGACTCCAGTACCACAGTTTCAGGCCATCACATGATGCTCACTTTCAGGCTGTCTAGACTAAATTGTGGCTATGAGTGGACAGTGCTGATGCCTGAATTTTCAGCCCATGAGAGAAATGCCCGTCCCTGCTGAATTGCTCAATATGCAGGTCAAAAAAGATGCCAAGTTCCTGTGCTCATTCCTTCCGGCAGAGCAAGGAGGGAGGAAAAGCAAGCTGCTCTTGGGCAAGAGCCCTTCTCACTTTTCTCCAGGCTCCTCTCTTGTCCCCTTCTCTGCTCAGCTGGCATGGAGAAGCTTGTGCACCTCATCTTCTTGGTCTTCTTGTCAGGTAAGAAAGCGGACGTGGCCTTGGGGTTAACAGGTAGGGTAAAGGATTGGTGCAAAGCTTGGTCCCTACCTGCACCTCACACGAGATGACTGATAATGCTAGGGGAAAAGACTACACAGGTCTTGAAACACAGTAGCTTTTTCCGGATGCAACAGCATCTTTGTTGTAGCGTGCCATTCTTCAGAAGATCAATACAAACACTTACTATGGATAAAGAGTCTCAGTGCCTGTCTGTACGCTGCAAGGTCCAATGCAATGCAAGCAGAGGGAACCTGGAGCACTGCAGTGCGTTCTGCACTCTACTCTTCCTCCTCAATTATATTGCAGGGATGGCAGACTCCTTCCTCAGAGTTTGCTCTTCTCCCTTAATTTAACAAAGGGCCAGTGGTGATCCAAGTGCTCAGCTTTTCTCACAGGGATCCTTTTGAGAGAGAACAGGAAACGCTGCTGACAGAAGTCTTGTGTGCCTTCTCAGAGTGAAATGTGATACTGCAAAATCCTATTTGTTTGCATTTATAGGGCTTCAAATATAAATTGCAGCATCTAGAGTTCAAGAGGAGGAAAGTAAAACTCAGTGAAGGGGACATCTCTGAAATCTTGGGCACTTGACTGTTTTCAGCTTGGAAAGCAATGCTCATATGAAATGAGAAACATGGCACAGGACCCAGCTGGTATTCCCAGCTGACAACCTTCTGTCTCCAGCCACACTTCGGAGATCCCAGCTGCCTGCGGCAGTGCACAGAAAGGCAACAGATTCAGGCTTTGGGACGCAGAAACCTGTGTCAAAAATCTGAATGGGTTTGGAAAAAAGTCCACTATACTTTTTTAGTAGCTCACAACAAGGGAGGAGGACCATAAATGGTAAATGATCTGTCAGCAGAACTGGTTGGAAAGATAATGACACATAGGTTTTTCACAGGGGCATCAGCAAATCTCTAAATGCCATCATGCTGATCGAGAGACTTTTTGCCATGTTGTTTCTATTTAAAACAAAACCCCAAACCCTGGGGCCCTTCCAGGAACTGAAGGGGCAGCACTGTGGGTAAGGAGGGGTCCACGAGAGAAACAGGAAAGAGAGTTAAAATGTTTAGAGGGAGTGCGCAGGACTGGGCTGGCTGTGCAGTGAGGTAAGTGTTGACTGGAACAACTTAAGGGAGCAACATACCAAGATAAAGACTTGTAAGTGTTGGATCCTTGGAGAACACAGATCCATTTTTGTGCCTTCTTGTAGTCAAGCCTGAAAGACCTTCTGTTTTTTAGTTTACAATTCACTCAGAATGGTTGAATTTCTTTTAAGAAGTGTTATTAGAAGGCACAGCCAGCACAAAGTCCTCACAACAACCTATTTTTTAATTTACTTCTGCTTTATTGTTACTTATGGTTTCACAGAACCTTTGAATTTTTTCACTAGACATACAGATTTCCACAAATACTGCAGTGCACTCTCTCTGGAAGTATTAATAGCTCAGACTGTCCCTTCTGCCTTTGCCTACCATAAAGAGGAATGAAAATTAGAAATAAGGAACTAAGGCAACACACCCNAGCAGCCAAAGACCAGTTGCCAACATGATTAAAATTAGAAGAATATTAAAAGATAGGGTGAAAAAATTGCTAAACTCTTGGATTTAGAAATTAGGAGTGAGATTAAGAAGTAACCTCCTGAACAGGTAGCTGGATGCTGGTTTGTAGGTGTCACTTTGATTCTAGCATTTTCCAGGGCTGTGTTCCTCCTCCCTGGCTGCATAAAGAGCCTTAAAATGGGGATAAACTTCACGGGCATTTACTGCAAAGGACCGTCTCTGCAGTGAAGCATACTCCAGAGTAAATCTGCATCTATGAGCATCGGTGGAAGGGCTGAGGTCAAGGCCAAAGCCAGAAGCAAGCTGCCTTGCTGCAGCTGTATGCAAATAAGCAGGCTGGACGTTGCAAAGCAGGGGTGTTATAGCAAGACTAACGAGAGTTAAACAGAAACCATTTGTCATTATTGGGTCAAGCTATGTTTTTATCAGCTGCTTGTAAAAGAGCTTTTAAAAGTCAAGACAGCTTGCCTGATGCCAACTCAATCTACCTGAATGCCCAGCTTCATGCTCCTCAGGACCAGAGGAAAATGCAAGTTTACATTTAATCCCCTAATCATGCTGACAAACTGCTTCCCCATACTGCACAGGAGCCCACTTTTTTACAGAAAGCATGATGTGGTTGAGCTCCAGACTGCAATGCAGAGGAGTCACCACAGGGCCAGAAGGGAAGGCAAGGACGAAAATTTCAGGAACTTCTGAAAATGTGCAAATACTAATGAAGCTGATACCTTTTCCTCCCCTCAGTCTCCCCCCAAGAACAGCTGCCTGGCTAGAGCCAAGTAACACACCAGTCAGAGGGATCACTACAGACATATTTCAAGAAAGTCTGACCAAGACTCTGAGTCCGAGCAAACTACATCTTCCATGGGGGAAGCAGACAGGTGACAGCCCTACAGCTGACAGCAGCTGTCACTAGAGTTGTAAAAGAGGAAAATGATGTTTAGCAAAAACATAGTGGTAAGGAATAGTGGAAAGAGACTTGGCTCACCACTGCTGCCTTCTCTCCCAGCATCCCGTGCTGCAGACAACGCCACTGTGGTGTATGGAATGGAGGGGGGCACCATTTCTGTCAACTGCACCTATAATCCCTGGCAACAGCGATGGAGAGAAAAGAGCTGGTGCAAGCAGATCGACGAGACCAAGTGCCAACACGTGGTGAGCGCCCGACGCTTCTGGCTGCCATTCCTAAAGAACAGGAATGGTACCACCTCCATCAGTGACAATGTCCATGAAGGGGTCCTGACAGTGACCATGAAGCGACTCAGGAAGCAGGATGCTGGCTTGTATCAGTGCAAAACTGACTACCTGGGGGAAACAAATACCTTAAGGAAGGTGCAAGTGGAAGTGCTGACAGGTAAGTCCCTGGGCTGTGAGTTTCATGAGTTCCTGAGTTCCTACTTAAATTTCGTGTGTGTCTGCAGATGCCAAGGCCTCATTTTAGTAAACGTCTATGTTGGTCTTACTGTAAGGAGGTACTGTGTTTCATTGCCTCTTTTTAGTTCCTGATTTACAGGAGCATGACCTCACTGTCACAGGACATCTAACATGCCATCCCCTTATTGCTACTCAGATTAATCTTGTAGCACACAGCACAGTGCCCAGTCTCACCTTGGTTATCTATGCCGAGCTGGGGCACTGGTGTTGGTGACACCAATGAATATCACCCAGAAACATCTGCAGACTCAACTGTTCTGTTTCTATCATCAGCTGTCCGGGAGACCCAAATGCCAGAGGAGCCTAGTGCTGCTGTGCAGCGCATCTCCAGGTAAGCCATAAAACTCTTCATGTTGTGATCTCTAGTCTTCCTAGGACCGATGCAGATTAGCATTGGCAACCCCATTTGAAGCTGAGAGGAATACCACCACAGGCATATCCTCTATCTCTTCGTAATCTGTAACAATTCTCAGAGCTGCTGCGTGGTTTCTAAACAGCAGCTTTATCCTAATCCAGAAAATACAGTGCTTTGGTGCCAAGCAAAACAACTCCTGTAGATCACAATTTATCCATACATGAGATAACCTATTAGAGGTGTTCTAACCTTCCAGGCTCTGTTGTGCACAGGCAGGGACTGCCTGTGCAGGAGATGTTACCATCTTCACATTGTATACTACAAGCATTTCTTTAAAGGTTGAACCATCTCTTTCATTGTTGTATTTGTGGTTCCCCATAGCATCCCTCCTGAAGCTGATTTCACTGTCTTCTATATCATTGCTGCAATCCTGGTTACTAAGTTCGTGGTGGCTGTGCTGATGTTTATCATTGGCAACAGCAGGAAGAACCCAGCCCTGAATGAGCAGCAGGTCCTCCCTTTCACTGGTGACCTTGCACATGATGGAATCAGCCCCTCCTGGGAGAGCACTGCTTAGAGCTGAACCAAAGGGAATCAACAGGGAAACAAACAGCAAGCATTTGGAGGCAAAGCAAGAAAAGGATCGCCTATTAAACATAGGTATCGCTGTACCCTCTAGAGAGGGAACACCTCTAGAGAGGGAACATTGCCATCTACCACCTCTTCTCATTGGCACTGACCAACTTTTTCCAACACAACTGAGCTGAAAAAGACGCTGCCAGTGACACCTGAACCTAATGGAAGAGGATGAGATCGAGGGCCATGGGGAAAGGAGGAATGTGAAACCTTTCTGTCAAGAGATCCAGAACAGACTTACCTATGCACAGAGATGCTTCCCCCAGGCATGGTAAAGGTGAGAGAGTTCTGCTCAGTTTTCCCCCCAGCGCATTGCTAGGCCAGAAAAAACTTTGCCACTCTATACTGGCAAATGCTTTGTTATAAATGAAGCTACAGATACACCAGTGAACATAAGTAGAACTTCAGATAACGTATCTCAATGACCATGTGTTAAGCAATTCACAAACACATCCACATAATGTAAAAAGGGAAAGACATGGTTCTGTCTCAAATCTCCAGACACTTCTCCTGATTCACTGAAGACCAGTCTTAAAGAACTAATAGCTTTTTTCAACGTGTCCTGCATGTCTCT
The DNA here is from genome assembly GCA_013400195.1 of Aramus guarauna. NCBI lineage: Eukaryota > Metazoa > Chordata > Aves > Gruiformes > Aramidae > Aramus > Aramus guarauna. Next base: position 224,242 of record VXBL01003098.1, read on the forward strand.
ACAAAATGCTCAAATACTTCCCCCAAAAGCATGAAATATCACCAGAACTAGATGGTTTGTATTGAAAGCTAATATTATTCTCTAGAAATCAGCTTTTTAACTGAGATTCCACTTTCTAAAGACTGGAGCTTTTGACACACTTTTAGCAATGCAATGCTCTGCTATCATCACTCTTCAGGCAGAGTTATTGCAGATAGTCATCCTTAGTATCATTCCACCAGGGTCTGAACTGAGACCCATCAACTTCACATCATCTCAGAGCAGTGGCAGGTGAGAGATTCTGTCTTTCCAAGGTGATGAAGAGTAGTTCCCAAAAATTGCCTTGGGCAGTGTGGATCCTCGGTGAACAGTCACTGTGGAAAGGCACAGGGAACTGCAGAACATAACAGGAAGGGATGTTAAGACTACACATAGCTCTGAGCCTGCTTCCTCATTTCTCAAATGACTTTGTGAACAAAGAATGAACTGTTTCTCGGTATTTTTTCTACCCTCTCAAGGGGATGTTACCAATATGTGATCATTGTTCATCACTCCCCAAAGTGAAGCTGCATTTAGCTCTCCCAGGAAGACCCCACACCCAAGGGCATTCACACTTCTTTTCCCTGCACTGCCTGCAAAGATAAATAAAATCAAACTGATTATCTGACTTAGTGTCGATTCATGATAAGAAGCTGCAGTACACCACATCATGATACATCACCCAGAGAAGAGGAACACACTGGTGTGTTTATAATGCACAGAAATGCTCTGAGCCAGCTGGGCAGATCGGCACATCCAGCCAGCTCCATTTAGCACCACACAGAAACAGCAGCTCAGATCCCCAAACCAGATCAGGCTATGCATGGTTCTGCTCTGTCTAAATTAATTTCTTTAATTTCCAGAGGGTAATTTAGCTCATACACAGTTGCACACCACTGCAACTGTACTAACACAAACCTAGCTTCAGTATTCCCTGGTGGTACCATGGTGCCCAGCTAGATGTGCTATAAAACAAGGGAATCACAGCTTTAACCATGAGATTTGGGCCCTAGTTCCAGCTCCAACCTGTTGAGAGACCTCAGAGAGGGCCATCCACTGCCTCTGTGATCGCACAGTGATGGTTCTCCACCACTACATGAGGGCTTTGGGAAGGAGGGATATAAAATTTGCATGTAAGTGCAAAGCAGCAGTAAGGATGAACACATCCAACTGCAAGCTGCTCTGTAATATATCGAGGTAGCACTAGAGACCAAAAATGCTTGTTGCTAAATACGGCTACCTAGACAACAATATATTTAAAGCAAAAAAGTCGCCAGTAAATGTTACGCAGCCTTCATAACATACTTCCCACCCAAGAAGTAATATTGTTAGTTAAAAGATATTCTCAGCAATTCCAAACTGGCAACATCACTCTAGGCAGCAGATGGCTGCAAGTGACACAGCAAGTTAGCTTCCCCTGCAACAGAGAATTTCTCAGTGATAAAGCAGCACTGGGGTATATTTTTTTCCTCTATGCCCTAAACCACTTCCTACTTCAGGATGGAGAGTTTTCCAGCCCTGCTGCTCTTGCTGGCACTACCAGGTAAGGCTCAGAGACTCTTCATTTCTCCTAGGAACAGGATGCTCTCTGTGCTGTTGCATGCATTGCACACTGTTACTCTCTCAAGCATGTTTTATTCAGGCCATCTATAGCCAGTTGCAGAATGAGTTTCCCAGAAGTCAATGAAGGCAGGAAACGTTCAGCCTGACATTTGCTTATTTTAATTATACAGGCTTTGGGGTTCTCATTTTTGTTTATAGTAGTTCTGTATTTTCTGCAGAAACTGAACTTCATGGTGGGACATTTGCCAATCTTTGCTCTTCTGAGACCTTTCTCCCACTATTGTGAAGTTCTCAGTCTGAAATCACCTAGCATATGGGGAGGAAAACCTGTGTGTGTTGCTCTCTCCTGGTATGTCATGGATCAGGTATTGTCACAGACAGGCTGGCTGCTGTTTGCTTTCTTGTTGCAAATAAATACTGAGTCCACAGAGAGGAACAATAGGAATAAAAATGGAAAAAGGGTAGTGGCACTAAGGCTAAACACAGATGTTTATTAAGGTAAACCTGCAGAGTTAAATTACTCTTCTCAGAGGCCCAGTATGAGAGTCCCGGTGGTATAATGTAAGAAAAACTAGCATACTAAGCTGCGACTAGCTGTAGCATCGTTTTCTTCTTTCTTTGGAAGAATCATGCATAGCAGGAGAGGACACCCAAGTGTTCCTGCATACAGAGGGAGAGTCCTTCAGAGCAAACTGCTCATATGATGTGCACAAGACTTTACATGAGAAGAAGTTGTGGTTCAAGCAGCTGTCAGAAAAATCTTGTCCAGTCTTAGCCTTGAGTTCCCCTCTAAAAGAAAGGATTAACTTTAACCGTTCACTGCATTGTTCAGCTGACCTGACAGACTTTGGATGTGGCTAGTTTTCTGTGATCACAACAGCACTTTGAAGACAGGATTCTGGCACATATCTGTGTGGGGTGATCTGAAGAATGTTCTGCTGCAAAGAATACAGATGGTGGTTTCACTTGAGGGTGAGCTATGAGGTCAACAGTGCACCGGGTAGGAGACAGCCAAAATAAATCAAACATGATGTGTCAGTTCCATTTTTGTTTCACAGCAAAACATGGTGTATCTAGACACAGAGATCCCACTAGAGGTTATCAAGGACAGGGTAAAACTCTATTATATAGCTCAATATAGAACCACAATATGTACCTATATGTATCTAGAGGGAGAAATGGCCAGGAAATTATTTTTGCTGTATGAAATCAAAATGTTTCAAAGAAAAAAAAAATAAAATTATCAATATTTTACAGATTACCATCAAAAACTATGAATACAATTTTGTAGGATTGTACTAATCAAAACCAAATGGGTTTGGGACAGAAATATTTCAGTAAGTTGATGAAAAATAAAAAACAGTACTTCCTTTTGCACAAAATTTTACATTCTGCTAAAAGAGTTTTACAGTCACAGAAACCTTTCACACAGAAAAGCTTTGATAACTCATGTAGAAGACTCGCAAGATGGAGCAACGCCATCTTAAACTTGAACACATGTATGAGTCATAAGAAATATACTGAGGTGGCTCCATGTCCCAGCACCTGGGGAATTTGACAGCAATAAAACCTGATACAGCCTGATGTTCAGGAAGGGCAGCAGTAATCTGAATTTCCCATTTGCCACCTGTCCTGGTTTCAGCAGGGAGAGTTAATTTTCTTTCTAGCAGCTGGTATAGTGCCACATTTTGGGTTTAAGATGAGAATAATGTTGATAACTCACTGGTGGTTTTAGTTGTTGCCAAGGAGTCAAGGACTTTGCAGCTTCTCATGCTGCCCCACCATCAAGAAGCTGGGAGGGGACACAGCCAGGACAGTTGGCCCCAATTGACCAAAGGGTATTCCATACCATATGGCCTTATGTTCCCTATAGAACTGGAGATGGTTGTTTCAGCTGCCTGCCAGGTTAAACCACAACACCACCCCAACCTCATCTCCAATGACCACCCTCCTCAGAATGGGGCCGCTTATTTCCTTGTCTTCTGCAAGTTCTTTTTGTGCTGATCTTAGCTCTGCTCCTTTGTTGGGTGAGATGTACGCCACCACGGGGATTGTTTTTTCCTGCCTTTTGTCCCTCTAATGAATCACCACTCTATTTTCTTTAGAACCTGAAAAAAAAAAAAAAGGCACTCCCTGTCCCTCCATTGCTCCTATTCTGTGATAACCAAATCAGGAAACTTCACCATTTTATTTGGTGCAAAATGGTGTCCCGAATTAGATGTCCACCTATTATTGGAGGTAACTCTGATCAAAGTATCCTTAAAGTAGGAAGGACTGAAATGATGAATGACTTCTCATGGAAAATTACTAGACTGTGGCTGAAAAAGCTCCGACTTAATGACTCAGGAGAATATCATCTTGAGAGCCATTTCCAGGGGAGAAACAAACTACTGAATAGGATCATGCTGGAAGTTTTGGGTGAGTTAATCAAAGAATTAATGATCTTCTAAAAGTCAGCAATTTCTTACCACTTGACAAGAAAGATCACAGGTCAATGTTAAAGAGCTCTCTTCTGAGCCTGGAAATTTCCTGAGAAACAGATAATTCCATGAGGTCAGTGCTGATCTACAGCCACAAAAGATCCTTTCCAGCTGTATTTTGTTTGGCACTTGGCAAGCCTGGGGAATACTCAGGAGTTTGAATCCTCTTCCTGCAGTCGTTTGCAGTGCTACCAGAGTTCAAAGGCATCCCTTATCAGGATGCAGTAGCCCTTCTCATGGTCTGTCTCTTGTGAGACCCCACCTGGAGTACTGTGTCCAGCTCTGGGGGCCTCACTACAAGAAAGACATGGAGCTGCTGGAGAGTCCAGAGGAGGGCCATGCAGTTGATCAGAGGGCTGGAGCACCTCTGCTATGAGGACAGGCTGAGAGAGTTGGGATTGTTCAGCCTGGAGAAGAGGAGACTCCAGGGAGATCTAACTGCGGCCTTCCAGTACCTGAAAGGGCCTACAGGATAGATGGAAAGTGACTGTTTATCAAGGACTGTAGTGACAGGACAAGGGAGAATGGGTTTAAACTGAAGGAGGGGAGATTTAGATTAGATGTTAGGAAGAAATTCTTCACTGTTAGAGTGGTAAGGCACTGGAACAGGTTGCCCAGAGAGGTTGTGGAGGCTCCATCCCTGGAAGTGTTTAAGACCAGATTGGATGGGGCTTTGAGCAGCCTGGTCTAGTGGAGGGTGTCCCTGCCCATGGCAGGGGGTTGGAACTAGATGATCTCTGAAGTCCTTTCCAACCCAAACCATTCTATGATTCTATGATAATGTTGTTTCCTTTTTTTTTTTTTTTCATATAATAAATTATACTCTAGAGATTCTGCTGAATTCTTCCTAGTATTATGCCGTCTAAGTGCCTTCCAGTAGCAGGTTTGCAAACTGGGTAAAATTTGCTATATGCCTCAGAAGCCAGGGAGGTGTGAGCATAAGGCAGAGATGAAAAGGACAATGTTTTATTAGCCACTGTGTAAACCATCCAGTTCTGCCCTGTGTCTTGAAAGACCCACAGAAACAAAAATGGGAAAGTAAACTGAATTTTGGATATACTACAAACTACAGAGACCAAGGAATCTCCTGCTAGACAAAATGAAGTTGACTCATTCATACCTTTCCTCTTCCTCTGGCAGTCACTGAAACACGACAACGTTTTTGGAATAAATGATTGTGTCTAACTCCTCCAAGTAAAAACAATCAGCAAAGTGTCATTGTATGAAGAACCTAAAGAAAGAGAAAACACAGCTTATCAACCCTATTCACTTCACGTTACTAGTACAAAATTTTATTCGTTCTGTTCACTTTAGAATACCTGTTCAACTGGCCTCAACTTCCTCCCTTAGGTCTCCCCCATGCCCAGCAATCGCAAAACACTGATTACCAGGAAGGAAAACTAAGCAATAAAGGACAAGATCCTGGCAACCGTGACTTGCCCAGGATTAGCAGATAGAGGAACTTCTCTCCAAAGTGAGGGATTGCTTTGAATTAGTATGTTCCTGTTCTTGTTAGGGAACTGAAAAGAATTTCAAATTAAGAATAAAGCAAAAAGCTGTAAAAATCAATATCTGAGTCGCTTTGTAATCAGATAACCTATTATGTGCTGAGGGCATTCCCTCCAGGCCTACAATGCCTGCTTACTCCCTTGGGCCACTGCCCTTCACGATCTTCTGCGTTCATGAATCTTCAGCTGTGAGGTCCTTGAGGATCTGCTCTATTTGCCAACAACTACACTTCCTGCATTTCTGTATTTCATCATGACTGCAGAGCTGCCAGCAATGCAGCGACAGAAAAACCAGGCCAGCTATCTTCAGGCCCCACTCTGACTGCAGCACGTAACAACAGTCTGAGTTAGGAGGCCAGATCTTCTCTCTTACCGATGGGGACACCATCCTCCTCATTCACTCAACGTGGTTATGGCCCATTATAAGTGGCACTAGAAGTACACACCTGTCTTCCATTGGAGCTCTGGGACCACTTCAGTGTCGCTAAATACAAACTCATGCAGTATTTCCAAGCTGGTTTACAGTTAGTGCAAAGATGTCACTCATAGTTGGTTCATTTGGGAAGCACAACTAAGGCATCCACCAGGAGAAAGAAATCCAATAGTGTTTGGGGTGCAACTTGCCTTTTTTGTTCTGTTTGTCGCCAGCTATAGTGACATTTATGTGTGCTTTCAACCTCTGCTAGCAGAGAGATGCTTTTGCACCAGCAAGGGCAAAACCAGCCCCCCTGAACTGCCATAGTGACTACTGTTCTTTCAGAAACATAACGTATAGCTACAAATGCCTGTGAAGTTCAGCATATCCCTTCTAAAAGAGTGCCTGTCTCAGTACCACAGGGAAAAAATCCAGGCAGAACATAATGTTTTGCTTTTTTTATATGGCTGCTTTTAACCCAAAGAGCTTGACAAACTGTAAACATTCACAGGAACTGTTACAATACTACAACTACTTGATACTACACAAAGATTGCCTAACAGTGCGGAACCTCAGCCTTGATAAAAGTATTTCTGTTATCGTAGTGAATATTTAAGCTACAGTAATGCTGGAGATCCTGAGCAGCACGCCTGGAAGAAACAGCATGCCTGAGAGGGATTAGCAGGCAAACATGGAGACCGACTCTCTCTTAAACCTTTCAAAGCTTGCCCAATCCTCTTAAAACTTCCTTTTGTGTCAAAACACAAGAAATAAGCTCTTTCTAAGCGTGTCCATTCAGTCATATTTGGCCAAAAAAAAAAGATAATGACATGATACTTGGGAATCTGGGGACAAGAAATCATCTTCTTGGAAGGTAACCAAGAATACAAAGGAATGAATGTCTTCAAAAGAAGAGCATTTGGGTAATATGAAATTGGATTGTTGTCTCTTACACTTATGCAATCCTGTACAGACTCCATGCTGCACCTGTAGGACACTCCCTGTGCTCCAGGGCAGCTTCTATATAATCCCTGGATTCTTCTGCATGGCCTTTCAGGGAGAATTACTCAATGAAATGAATCCTGCAGCAAGCATGCAGAGACCGGAATGTCTCTGAGGCATGCTGAGCGCTATGCCATCAGACATCCAGGAGCTGGCTAGCTACGGATGGGACATAGTATGACTACTGTGCATATTCCTCTTCATCGTTAGAATGATAATTTTTTCTTTCAAACAATAATTGCAGTGCATCCTCTTTCCTCCCAGCCTAGACTCACCGAACATTTTCCCCACACTTGAAGGACACACAAGAGCAACGTTGGCTGGCCCAAAGTAGCCTGCCTGCCTTCCTTCCTTCCAGGTCAGTGAGGCCATTTCCCAACTCCAAGCAGCTTCCCTGGGCCCAGAGCAGAGAGGCAAGGCCTCCTTCCATCCTTCCTGCAACCCTGCCTCAGATAGCCCAGCTCTGCGTTCAAACCACCCGACAGCCACCATCTTGAGTGACTACCTGAACCTGTGAGGACGAACAGCAGGGCAAGATCGCAGTCCTTCTTCACTAGCCAATCAGAGGTGTCCCAGAGCAACACTCATCCAATGAGCAAACACCTGTGGCGGGACACCCCAGCTTCCCTCAGCCAATCAGCTTCCAGCACTCACCAGCAGCCGGGCCCCAAGGGCAAGTGGTGCAGTCGCCTCAGGAGGCAAGATGGGGATGGGGGGAAGATGGACACCAAAGTGTCTGGGCCCTTCGCCACAGGGCGGAAGAGCCGCGGGTACACCCAGGCATCACCTCGGATGGAAGCCACGCTCCCACATGGAGGGCAGGAAAGCTCGCCAGCCGCCCAAGCGTTTCTCACTGGTGCTAAAACCGCCGCCTGCCCTGACTGCTCTGTGTCCCTGCTGCCACTTGACTGAAACGAGCAGAAGGTCTGAAAAAAACCAGAGACAAAGCTTGTTCTCCATTTATAAATTTTTATTAGCTGGATAGTGTACACAGTACTTACAATTGCATCTATTAAAGACCAAAATACACTTGAAAAAATGCATCATATAAAAAAAATTATAAACTTTAAACTATATACAAACTTTGCCTTACATTACGTTAATCTCAGTACCCTCCCACACCCATTCACAAAGAAAAGATTTTCTCCCCCCCCTCCTCTTTTTAACATGCAAGGCCTTAAAGCCATTTAGCATCACTTGAGGACCATTTTCCACATCCCATTCTTTACACTCATATAAAACTGGTTTTTGATCGGTTTGCTGCTCCAGTGCTCTCTGGGTCAATCAACCACATTTCTCCTCGAGCCTCTTCTTTTATCTTCATCCACTCTCCTATGAGCTCCTAAAGTGGAGGTTTGGCTCAAGTGTAGCCAATCCACAAAAAATTCTCATTTAAATACTAGAGAGGTTTGAACTTGATGACGTCTCCAATTTAATCAATTTGCCCAGGAAAAGAAAGCAGACCTTTTTGGTAACATGGTGTTGACCGATAACTCCAACCTCACCAAGCAAACACTACTTTTAGAAGTGATACACATAACCCAAAGCAAATGAAAAATATGGCAGTAGCACTCAGGCTTTCACATCACTATTTAAAGTATTAATGATAAGACTTCCTACATAACACAAATCCGTAAGTCTTAATACACATTCTACAACAACAGATCAGAGAACCTATATATGAAATGCTTACTGGGAAAAAAGTTCTAGCTGTTTTGAAGAAGTTTACAAGTTGTTTAAGAAAAGTAATTACTCATTAAAAAAAAAAAAAAAAAAAAGAAGCCTGTGTCAGAGCAATAATCTTGCTTCCCTAACTTCCAACTCTCAGAGGGGGTTCTCCAGAGATCAGCCATCAGTCGAAGACCAGAAATGTTATGGAGAGGCTGCCTTACTCCAGCACAGAAATATTCCTCCAGCACATGAATACTCCACTGACAAAGCATACAAATGATCTAAAAAAAAAATATTTACAATAATGCTGCAAATTCAACTAAAGCAGACTTTTTGTTATTCCTTCACTAAAGGAGAGCTACATATTTCCTGAAATGGGTGACCTCACAAGAAATGCTAGGTGAGGATTTCATAGTTGCCAACTGAAGAAAGCACCATGCTCTAATGGCCACGTATTTTAAGGCGGAAGCAACCAAAAGCACCAAAGATGCCATAAAAGCAACAGAGGTAAACAAATGCCTTTTGAATCATTAGAAAAAAAAATCCTAATGTAAGATTTGTGAGCAGAACATTAGATTATTAATATAATTTAAGACAAAATCAAAAGAAAGACTTATTTGCATGTCAAGAACTGGGCCATCTCCTCCCATAGCTGCAGGTGTCGGTGTGTGTCAAACAGTTTCTTTCTCAGCTTCAGTTCACCATGGCAGCTGTGGTAGGGGTAAGAACATGGAACTAAAAAATCAGAAAGAAAATTAGCTGAACTCTATTTAGAAAGTCCAGTGTCTAACTACAAATACCAATCTGCATTTCTTCTTTGTTCTTACACTGGCTGCGTACCTCCCAGACAGCAGACCTAAATATTGTCATCCTTAGTATCTAGACAGGTGTACTCTTCCTCCTGCTGGCAATGTAGAATCCAACCCTTCACATTTCTGCTCCCTCCTCTCGCATTTCTTCCCATCTTCTCATACTCTTAGGTCCAGTATTTTTCTCTTTTATCCAAAGTAAACAGAATTTTCAAGGCTCTTTCTGTATCCTCTACAACTTACTCATTTGTCCTCCATTTTGCATTTAGTCGTAAGTTTTCAGTAAATGGGAAAAACATAGGAGGAAGATAATACAGGTTATATTTTTCAAGTTGCATTTACTTCTTTTGTCACTTGAAAACAGAGTTCACTGAACTCAAACCAGTCTCGCCCATCCTTGGATACTTTCCTCAAAACACCTCACCCTCTGCTACTTCAGCGATTCAGGTTCATCATTGCCTCCCTCCATGACAATGCCCGGCTATATTTCCAAGCATATGCTTAACTGCTGTGATGCAGTTTTATGTTTTACAGAACACAAAAATTTGAAGAGATGGGACTATAGCGTGCCAGTGATACAGAGTCTGGGAGGAGATGGGCATGGTAAGATGCAGGTATCATCTGTTAAAATGGTTATGAACTACAGCCTTCCATTGCCAAATTTCGAATTAGTAAGAATGGAGCAAACTTAAAATCTGTAATGAGCTATGAAATTAAAGATAAAATATGTTTTGTTGAAATACTCAGCCAGAAGCCAGCTTTGGTCATGAAAAAATCCTTTTTTAAAATATGTAAGTACTCCTCCTTCATTAAGTGCCACTTTTTAATTTTTATTTAAAGAGGATAGTCTATAAAAAGCCTGAAACGTTCATCAGTATCTTCCTTCAATTGTTTAACAGTCCTTCAGTTACATCAGGATGAGCTGAGTTGCCTCATGCTTCTGCCGTCAGGAAACAATCCCGCACTCTGTGCGGAATGACAGAATTGTGGAACTAATTTAGAACAAACATCACGAAACACTGTCACAAGATGGTCAAGTGCTATCACTCTGAGACTGCAGATTTTATGTCTTTTGGAGGAACCATGCACTGAACTGGCAGGTTAAAATTAAAAAAAAGATTAAAAAAACCCCAACTCCTTTGGAAGAGACTCACTTAGAAGTTTTAATCCTTTTTATACTAGTATCCACTTTTCTTCCAAAGCACCAACTACTGCCAATAAACATACCAAAAACCACCAAGAGATTGCTTTTATGAATTAAATCCTTATCCCCACATCACCCTCTCCCCTCTTACTTCTTGGAACGGATACACAATATATCAAGTCCTGTAATCATCTTGAAATATTTCTATCATTGCGACTGGATGGCTGAACTTTTCCCAGAGAAGAGCTTGCTGTTTACATATTTTACAAGGTGGAACTTACAAGAACCCCCTTCAGTTTCTGAAGTGCAGATGCAACAACAAGGAACAGTTCAGTTGCCAGTAAAGTCCAAAGGTGTAAGGAGTGGATGTAAATAACAAGTCTCTGCTGGGAAAGCAAAGTACTGTGGTGTAGTCATGTCAGTGCTGGTTGCCATAAACTGGATTGTGTCTCTATACAGAAGGGCTGTAACTCCAAGAGGTCCTTGCCGGCCCTGCTTCAGCATGCCAGAGTTATTGCTGATCGCTGAGTCAATGGCACACTCTCACCCACGGCCAATCTTAATGCAAGAGATGTTTAAAAGAAGAAAGGAGGGGGAAAAAAAAAAAAGAAAAAGAAAAAAAAAGGCATGAGCAGACTCTGAAATCCCTGTGCTGGATCAGAAGAGTATACCAAGAAAGTTGTTAAGTTTCTATTTGTTGAGTCAACTGCAGTTAAAATCTCGACCACATACTGAAAACGTGGTGCTTGTTCTGTAGAAAAGGATAGGCTGTGATATGGCAATTGTCCCACTGAAAGACTCGCTTGATACACTGGAAAGGTAGGACAGACTTGCAGAAGGGACGGGAATTCTATTCAGTTATTTTTTTTCTTTAAGCAGTGGTTAGGAGACTCTGATCATCTGTGTCATTGCTTCTTCATTGGCCTGGGTTGGATCCTACAGATACAAAATACATACAGAAAAATGTTGAAGTTACAACATGGTAACAGCAGAGAGAATCACCCACAACTATCAAGAGGAGATACTCCTGCCCCCTCCTTTGATCTCTGAACAGGTCAGATTTTTCCTTGAGTTTTACAGGCTAGTGTAAGAGAATGAGATATGTACATCTTAGTAATTCCTAGTAACATGTTATTTCTGATAGGGAAGACCTAGTACTAGTCTAGTATTTGGGAAGGATTCCACTTCAGAATAAGAAATATTCTTCCACTAAAGCCACAGGACTGCTTTAAAGTGCTAATCAACAACAGAATTTGCTAATTCTACTCTATTGTGTCCATTCCTTTGAAAACCCATCTTGCACTTATATTATAAATCAATATGCAGCTAAGAATCAGATATTCACATTTTTTAACTTTCCATCAGATGTAAGATAAGGTGCCTCTACCTTTAATTCATGCCCTAAACAAATACTTCTGGTATGCAACCAGAAAGGGTGCAAAGACTGTACTTCTTAGGACAAACAAAAAAAAGCATTCTGTTTGTAAAACAAATTGAATACATTTCTATCAATAATTTTTTAATTACTCAATTTTAATTACTTAATACAATTTAATTACTTAAGGCAAAGAGACACTTGCTCTCTACCAGAAGCGAGACTGAAAGTTTCTTTACAATGTCTGAAACAAATTCAAAGGCAGAGAAGGATGAAGGTCAGCAGCCTAGCCCAAAAAAGAACAAACAAAACACTACAAAGACACCTCTGAAGTGTATTCTGAAGAACTAAAAGCAGCAGTTGTCCAAAGAACAGAAAAAATTCTACTTACCTGCATATGAGGGCTGTCTTTTTCCTTTGGTGAGAAGAAACGTCCACCTTCTCCCCGCTTCCTGGCCATAGCATGACGGTGCCGAGATTCATGCAAGTATTTCTGCAACAATTTGAAGGAGGTAATGAGAAACCAGACTGCTATTTTTAGTTCAATAGGGGAAATTCCCAACCGCTAGGAAAGCCTACCCAGTTCCCATCTTTCCCCAAAGATAAAGCATTTACAGTAAACACTCATTTGCAACACAGCTACATACTTATTCAACAATTAAAAGCATGCAAAGGAAGGGACTTAAAAAAATTACTCTGATGTAGCTTATGAACAAAAAAAAATATAAATAATTGAAGAACACTAAGATTCCAGTCCTCATTTTCCAGCACAGGTGGTTGTCTGTGCCTTTCTCACAGAACAACCTTGTATTTGATCTGAGTTATATTCTCACCCTTCTTTCTTTGGGAATTTTGCCCTCCGCTTCAAGCTTGGCACGTGCCTGCCTCCTCTTAAGGATCCGGTGATACTGCTTGGCATTTACATAGAGGGGCTCTTCTTCCAGCATTTCTGCTCCAGGCAAAGGTATTCTCTGAATTGCTGGTACTGATCCAGCTCCAGGTACCATCTGTACAGAGAAGAATATGGGTTTAGTGCTTGTAGCTCAGAACACAAAGTGAATGCAAAAAAAGTAATTAAAAAAAAAAGTTAAAAGGGAAAGTGTCTGGGTTTTGTTCAGATAATGCACCTACTTAAGTTGAAAGGAGCAATAAAGTTATTCTCAAACTGCAGAACAAATTTAAACAAATCATATGTAATTGAGTTGTGCTTGGGTTTTTTCTGATTATGGTAAAATTTCAATACAATATATAATTCTATGACCATGTTACTGCTTGTTGCACAATTAAGCACACAGGACATGCCCATTGCTTCCCTTTCTTTCTGGTTATCACTTAATTTGTATGATAATTTCACAGCATTTCTTAAGCAAATATTACTTGTAGAGCTGCTGACATCTAGTGGGGATGAACAATAAACTCCAAGTTAAAAGGCATCACGCTACAAAGAACTAAGAATTAGCAGAAAAAGACCTCTTATGAATCAAAGAGGTAAATATTAAGGGATCCTCAAGAAAAGCAATAGTTGACTCAATCTTTTTAAACCTCTGCTTATCAGGTACAGCTTTTTTTGAATTTCAGTTTCTAGATTTCTGAACTCAATAATCCACTGTGGGAGAAAGAGTACAGAAATACATAGATCGCAATAGCGCACAGACCCTTAAAACTGAGAACTTTTATTGTTTAGAGTAACGGTAGCTACTGAGAAGACTTGCCCTATTAAGGTGACATGAATCAAGACAACAGTTTGCGTACTTAAAACTCAACCTTTAAAAATATCAGTGGAATGTTAAATACATACCATGACCATTCCACCTGAATTGACAACATTTCCAGCAACGGGCAGCGTCACTGTGACAGTCCCTTGTCCACTACTGGTTGTATTGGTGTTGGCTCCCGTTTGGACAATTTGCGCTCCAGCCAAACTGGCTGCTGGAATGGTGATCATGCCTGTAACAGGGACTGTAACTTTAAGAAAATAAAACACAAAAGAAAAAACAAAACAAAACAAAACAACAAACCAAAAACATGCACACAAAAAGAAGGGAACACCATTAGTCCCACTTCTGGTTTTTGGGTTTTTTACACATTCATCCTTCCGTAACATTCAAAAAGATCAAGAAAAGCATTGCAAGTTATTAACTACATTCCATCACCTTGTTCTCATACTTTTTTTGCCTTTGTATCTGCATAGTAATCCCAGTGTCAGATAAGAGGCCACGTAATCTAAGGTGTAAAAGGATACTTAAGCGTTTCTACTCTAATAGCCCCTGCCAAAAAAAAGTGCCATTTTTTATTTTTCTGGGGAAAGAAGCGCAGGCTGAATTCCTGTATAACAACATAAACATCTGTTCTTCCATTCACTGTGCCAACAATTCGCATCACAGCACTCACAGCACTACTAGCCTTGTAAATCACTCTTTTCTTTGGCATAACAAGACAATAAAAACCTATCGCAGAGAGACTGAGAAGTCCTGGCTCTTTTCACACCAAAGCTCATACCTTGTTGGAGAATGGTTCCATCAGCATTAACTGGCTGATAGACTATGGTCTGGCCTTCAGCTGCTTGTGCTACCTGTTGTCCTTGAACTGCTATTTGTTGCTGGGTCTAAACAAAACAAAGGACACAGTAACTTTACAAATTGCTTATTTTTAAAATTTTGCAATTCCTGAATTGACACATGGTGCTTAAGGTGTTTCAGGCATCTATTTCTTTCGCTTTTTATTACCAGCATCAAGAAATAGGATGGAGCACAAACCAACTGAACGGTATATAAGATACCTAAAGCATGTATTTCTAGCAGTGTAGAATTTAATATTGAAGGAAACAAGTTCTAGGCTTCCTGTATCACTACAAATATGTTAAAGGAAGAACTAGTCTGCTCAGAAATTTAATTTTAGTCCTAAACAAAAGAATCAGAAAAAAACCCAGGTATGACTAGACTACTTCACAAAATGGCGCAAGTATGAAATTAGCAATACTTCATGTTTTCAAATTTCAACAAATAGACAAAAAACAACCATGAACCAATAAAATACAGAAACACAATGGATAAAAACATGCAATCTATTTATTCTGCCCCAGAGTTATGTATGAAAACACTACCAAATATGAAATTTACTCTCAAGTTCTCCTAAATATTAATAATTCCTTTTTTTTTTTTTTTTTTTTTTTTTAACTTAACCACACCTTAAGTCATTTGTCAAGTTTCTCTTCCTATTTCTCTCAAGAAAACCCTTTCATGCTGGTGCAGTTACCTGTGTCTGGCCAGCAGTAACTGCAGTCTGTGGCTGCTGTATAATGATCTGCTGGGTCTGGCCCTGCTGCCCCTGTACCTGCACAGCCTGCCCACCTTGAATCTGAATCTGACCTGGCTGGACCAACTGAATCTGTGGAAGAAAGAGTCAGAAAGGAACATTAACTATGCCTCTTATTTCTCCCTCCTTGGCCTCAGCATTACCAAATCATCTCTGAGGATGATTTACTGTTGCAAAGAAAAAGAAAGATTCTTCTCTTTTTCCATTTTAAAATGAAGAGATTTAATTTATTCCTCCCTGTGACACAGCAGTCACAACCATACAGAACAGAGGAAACATAACATGTTAGTGTCATTATGCCCTAGCAGTTCTCCACTGCTTACACAATAAAATGGTCAAAAGGAATAAATTATTCACATGAAACTAGGAATAATAATACTCAGGTGAAACAAGAGGACTAAGATTTAAGGTATCTGTAGGGTGTTAATTATCCAGCATACAGAAGTACTCCTGAATACGTATCAAGGTTGTCTTCAGCTTTGCAGAGAAGTCTTTCCACTGATGTGGAACGTTTCTCACATTAAAAAAAGAAGAACTGGAATATGGTTCGAAGCTTGTGCTTAAAACCCCAGTTGTGGATTGTCCACCAACAACCAGACTGTAAATAACCTAACACAAAATATATTGTCTTTCAACAAAAGAAATTTAAAATAAACGCTAAATAAACCTCTCAAAACACCAAGACACCATGTGTCTTCCTGGACTGTGCTGAACTTGATTCCTAAATCCCATTCTCAAATCACTAGATCACTTTCATTACGCCACTGCTACAGTTCTTCCCTTTGCTTTTGAGGAACGCACTGTGAGCACCTGTTTAAGATTTAGAAACTGTCTTTTAGACAAATATTTCACAATAATTGCTTCTAATAAAATCCCTCTTCTATACCTTCTACACAATTACCTTCTGTGCAATGCAAATGTTTGAATTCACCTTCAGCCATCCCATATTAGATGAACTCAAGCACAAGAGTAATTTTCAAGAAGCTTTCTTAATTAAAAATGCATATTAAAAAATCCTCTTCCTAAGCCATAAATTGAGTAGGCACCAGATCACCAACTATACTGCAAGGGCCAGTTAAAATAAAAACAAATACCTAAAAAACCCAACCAAACAAAAAACCCCAAACCAGCTCCAGCTGTATTTTAGTGGACTTCATTTAGAAGGTCTGCACATTCCCATAAAATACAAAAGTCAAATACACAAAGAATTTTCACTGCATTCTTAACACGCAGCTCACTGCCAGATCCATAGCTGCAGAACTCTTTGCCCAGTTTATTTTAAGAGTGCTGAGGCAAATGTCCTATCCAACAAGGCAGGAACATCACAGTTCATTCTCTACAATTGATCTTACATAAAATTAGGGTTATCTCACCTGTTGCAGTCCCTGCGTTCCAGAAACCGGGACTTGCATGATTGTCTGGCCCTGACCCCCAGGCACAGCCTGCACCATGATCGGCTGGCCGGTCGATGTGATCAGCTGACCTCCGCTTACTTGTACCATGAGCGGTTGACCCTGGACCTAGGAAACAGGAGAAAAAACAACCAGGACAATGAAAAAGTCTGGCGATACGAAGCCAGAAACTGAAGTGGCTAGCACGTGAGGCTAGGTGCTTACCTATTTTAATGCAGTGACCAGAGAAATTGAGCAACAGTTACTAACTTGGATTCAGAATCAGAATCAAGTATCTTTAGTTTCTAAAACTCTCCATGATGCACTACTGGATTTAGTAAATTATCTTTTTCTGTTGCAGTCTAACCAAAACTTCCAAGTCTAATTGCAATAAAGCATGAAAAGCACAGTTAAATTTTCCAGACACTGTAACTATCTTCATGCACAGCCCAAGAGCAAAGTGTAATAAAAGGAACTTCATTATCCACATCACTATTACTAATCTTTAATTGGGGCTCCTAATGAGAAAAAGCTCTAAATAAGCTATTCTGACAGAGATTCTGAGGTAGCTTCAACTCTCTCCAATTACATGCTTACAACATTTCCATTTCCTAACCAATACATAGCATGTGATGTTCTTAAGAAAATCTTTTCATGGTTATTAAGTGAAATTATAAATGTAACAACACAAAATGTAGTTCAGTAAGGAAGAGTGAAAGAAAATGAGCAGCAGCCACTTCTTGGCCCAACAAGGCTTACAGCAGATTTATAAATTCAGCATAAGAGTCTCTGGACTCTTGGACCAGGTGTGTCTCTGGTCACTAGGAAAAAGGCCAATGAAAAGAAAAGCAAGGGGAAAACCTCTCTGTTTAAACACCCTTACCTGCTAAGTCCCCAAACTCCTCAAAATATATCTTTGAAAATACCATACCTCCACAGCTTAAATGGGAAATGAGTCTTATAACTACGTAATCGCTCTTTACCACTGAGTTGTTTAGAAACAAGAGCAACACAATATGATAAAAAGTCACCGAGTTCCTGGGTTTTCTACCTGTACATTTCAATAATATCCAACAGTGAATGGTCACTCTTCAACCACTGTAAAATACCAGGCTAAACATCAGTACAGATTTTCAGCACATACTGAACTACCTAAAAAAAAGCTTCACTTTGCATAGGTCAAATACCTTAGTGAATTATATGCTAACACATCCACGGAAACAACCACAGTTGGACCTTGGTGATCAACACCCTACAGAGAATATTGTGACTTTACAGGTCACCTAATACCCTTGCGACACTGCTCTGTTCCTCAACCTTGTAACTATCACATACATGTCCCTACCAAAAATCAGTGGTACTTGTTTTGAATTACAACAGAGAGAGATAAGCATGCTCATGTCAGTCACAAAGCAGCACAGTCAGCAGTACAATATCCGACAAGCAGAAAGAAAAATACATTCCAGGATTCTTGTTAATGGATTAGAACAAGCCAAAAAAAAAAATATCAAAAGAAAGGGGGAGACACATGACAGCGACCAGGAGGCCAGAGTGACCCAAGCAATTAAAGTCAGCCAGCTTGTCATATTTTAACTCTGAACATAAAAAATGCTGTGTTCCACTTTACACCTGGCAAGACCATTCCAGCCTCTCAGAACTCTCCTCCTCTGAAGAATTAAAAAATAAACAAAACCAAAATACTGAGTCAACAATGCGCTCCTGAAGAGCTATGGCTGTCCAGGATGTATCAACTCCTTTAAAAGCCTCCTATGTGAGCTAATGAAATGAAGTTTACAAGACAGAAAATACCTCACATTGAAACACACCAGGTCTTGAAATAACCTTGTGTTTATTTCCAATTTGTCATGTATTTACTGTTAGGATACATACTTCTCCTGAGTTTCCCTGTATTGTTGACAAGTAAATAAGAAATGGGACCTCAATCCCACAGAGGCCAATATTGTCCCCAGGTGCCCCTTCTAATCACAGATGAAGAAGTTTCACTCTTCAAGCTGGTGGGTCACCCACCACCTCTGTCTTTCTTTCACGTAGTGAAGAGACAGAACTACTCAGTGGAATCATGAGTGTTACTTCCTCATCTTGTTGTTTTTTTGTTTTTTTTTTCCTTTTAAGTTCCACTTCAATCACTATTCACTTTCAGAATTATAACAGCAGGAATTCATGAATGCACCAGGGTTTCTGGCATGCACCTGAGGTCCAATGAAAAGCTGTAACCCCATGGAAAACCCTCCAACTAGCATAAAGCACAGCCACTACTACTAATATATTTTCCTGTTCCTATTTCAAACCCTGGAAAAAACACAGCATTAGATATGTGGCGATGGTGAGAGTCATGCAGTGCTCACAAACACAATTAGAGAGATCACCACTACCTGGAGGGTCTGGACTTGCTGGCCTGAGGCGGATGCCACCTGGGCCTCAGTCTGCAGCTGGACAGCAGTGACACCACCCTGCTGCTGGGAATAGGAACAGGAATAGCTTGAAACATGGAAATGAACAGCTCTGACAAGAGACAATGACACTTTGCTGGAGGAGGGTGAATTTAGAATTCATACCCACTGCTCTTGGAATATAAGGAATGTGAATCCATTTAGCAAACCTAAGAATGGAACACCAACAAAACTGCATATGATACTGACTGGCTTCAATATCCCAAATAAAAATCACTTACAAAGAACATGAGAGATCATTTTGCAGAAGTTAAAATCTCAGCTTCATTGTTTTAGACTGCTAGCTTTCTGCTTAATGTTTCCTTTCACTGCCCAGGTTTCTTCTCATGAAGGGGTTCCAGATTTTTGTCAGACTTGTTAGTTACAATAAAGGCCATAAATTCCTTTCTGTGCAGAACAGCAGCACAGATGACTACAGTCTAAGCTTCATCTGTGTCACCCCTGCATCAACGTCTTCCCACCACTGACCTTGAAGGACAATCTTGAGAGGTTGCAAAAGCAGTTAAATCTAAAAGCCTTTTCTATCTTTAGCCTCTTTAGTAAGAGTCCCAAAATAATCTGCGTTAACTGTGTTAGCGTTCTGAGAGATGAAGGACATCTCTCTACTAAAAGCTGTACTATAACAGGCCTATTAAAAAAAATATTTTAGAAAAGTATTTCATGTCAAATACAACACAGGCTTTAAGAGTATGTACTAAAAGTGATACAAGTCAAGCTGTGTTTTACCTCCTTTTTACCTACAAAGTGTGAATAAAACCAACTAAATTTTTGGTTACCTGCTGGAAGCAGGTATTTTTGATAATTCTTAATATATAATTTTTAACCTCAAGTACAATCTTGTTCTTACTGAAAAAGTAAATTCAGTAGAAGCTGGTCCCCACTATCAAAGACTCAAACGGGCTGTGACAAAACAAAGTGTATCTCACTGAAAACATAATCCAGTGGCTCGCTCATTTGCATGACAAGCTAAGAAACTCCTTTTGCCCTGAACTAGAACCAACATAAGATGCAACAAAAATTTAGCAGCAGCACAGCTCATCTGAAAATGTGTTACTGTGACTGAATAGGTAAAGCTTAACAACAGGAAAAATGTATAAGCTCTTAAACCCCAGTCCAACTCATCAGCATATTATAACATGAACTCAAAACTTCTTTCCAGAATTAATGAATTCATCCAAAGTAACGTTTTGTCGCAATTCCCGCGCCGCATATTTGTTTTGATCCACCTGTAATTCTGAAATGAAGGATCTCAATAAACACCTCTTTTGAGAAAGCTGGAGAAGGCCTCTATGGACTCGAACAAAACCTATTTCAATTTCAGGGGGGAGACTACATTGTTCCTTGTGGATGACTGATGGTTTGGATTAATGTTCCATTTCCTCCATTTTCAGAGAGGATTTGTTACTTTCCTAGGGAGTTTGCAAACTCCCTACTACACTGAAATTTAGTAACTCGTATACCTGCAATTTTATTTATTTAATTTTATAGTATGTAGTTTTTAAAAAACATTATTTACTCTGACTTCAAGTCAGATCACTGACCACTGACCAGGTGACAGAAATCAGGTAAACACATATCCAGGCAGTATCATGAAGCATCTTGCAGGTTCTGTGAAACTCTGAGAAGTACAGATTTGTAACTCGGCACTGGCAACGCCAGCTCACCCGTTACCACTCTCCATACCTGCTGCTGAATCTGACCAGCCTGCACGACGATCTGCTCTGTGGAATTGTTACTATTCGCGGTGTACTGCTCCATAGCGCTTCAGTTCCAATACGTAAAAGGCCCACCTCAGTCTGTGTGTCTGGCAAGACAAGTTAGAAAAGCATGTGATTATTGTCCCAAGGTTTGAAGATTAGAATTATCTTACAATAGCTGAAAAGCAAGCCATCTGCTGACACTGCGGTTCAGAATCACACAGTAAGAGCACTGTTTAATCAAGGACCTACCTCTTTCATAATGTCACCTTACTTTCATTGAGTAACAAAACTAGAATTTTAATGTCAAGAACACATAACTTCACTGAGAACCAGAAAGTATCTCAATTCTGTCATTATCTTCAGTGAATCAAATAGTTACTATGAACTTGTTTCACCTCTCAGGTCTGTGTATTCTGGGCTATAGGCAGTTGCCTACACCACATATTGGTGGAGGAGAGGGGTGTTATCACTAGAAAACCTCACAGAATATACAAAGCTTAGGTGTAAAGCCAAACTACATTTCAAGAATTCAACAAAGCTAAGTGAAACTGTCTCTCCTTCCCCAACTACGCAGCAGTCCCTCCTCCTATCTCCGTCTCTTCCTACTTTCACAGATTTTGAAAATAGCCAGCAGACTTCTCACTGCTTCCATCCTTTTACTGCCTCTCATTTCTTGGACCCTTGCCTACACATCTGAAGAACACACTATTGAAATAAAATACTTAGCTCCATTACCTCCTTCCCCCTCACATCTCTTCTCCGTTGATCAACAAGGGAAGAATTCTTACTCTTACTTTTAATGAGGTATTTGATTTATGCTATGACTGAACAAGTACTTGTTATATTAGTGAAAAAGCAGCCTATAACTTTAATCTTTGAAGTCTACAGCAACAAAAAACCCAGGCCTCTTCAGTTTTCAAAGAGACGCACACAGAATTTATTCACAACTTTAACTAACTGTAACTGTTGCTGTGGTTACTACTGTAACAACACCTCTCACACTTCCTGCTCTTTAGCATTAAAACATCCTTTATGCTTCAGTGTCTTGCATTTATCCTAAGAACACTTCATTTTTTCATCAACTTACTCCTCACTACGGCCTAAGAAATCACAAAATTATTTCACATTTTGTCGTTTCCTTGCACGTTAAGACCAAATGTTGCTTACCTACAAAAATAAATGATTAACCAGTATGTATCATGACAGACCAGAAGCATGTTCATTATAGTGGGCATAAAACTCAGCCACAATAACGTAAGAACCTTCTCAGTCCGTATCAGATCCTTTGTTCAGAATAGGATGTGATGACACTAACCCTGGAGATCACAAAGATAATCTCAGTCACAGCACTGAAAGGCACTGCATTTTACTGCAATTTCAACTCTATCCTTGGCCCATTCAGTAACCTCTTCTTTCTGAAAATGATGCTGTCTACCAAGGTTCTTATTTCAATTTTGCACTGTATACTTAATTTTGGCCCTAAATGCCTGTGGGTCTGTCAGAAAACAGCTCCCACATTTCATTCTTTAGGGATGTATTTCAATAGGAAGCACAGGATGCCAATAAACCGTATTTAGTAAAAGTTCTCTGCCTTCCTTAACACCACAACCATTAACAGAGCACAGGCATACCTCTGCTTAAGAGTGCTTCTTCACAGACCCCTGCATCAAGCCTCCGTCTTGTTCACTTAAAACATTAGCAGTGTTGTAATCCTAACTCTCTGCACCAGCTGCGGCTAGTCGAAGCTCCAAACAGAAGATTTTACACGCGCTTGATCGTGGTCATCCAAGGGATTATTTCCTTCCCTTCATTAAAACGCAGAGCACCAGTGTTACCATATCAAAGTTAAAGATTGGTGATCTACTCCAGGAGCATGTTCCCCCCACAGCTGAGCTCCCCAGTCAGCTCCTCCTCACTAGGCCCTTGTCCGCACCGAAAATCACTGTGTTTTCTATCAGCGTATGTTCATATCCGTGTATATACACATATCAGGCTATAGAAGCTGCATCAACAACAGTTCTCTTGGCAAATCAGCCGAGAACAAATTAGCAAGATAAACTGCGCTAGGACCTGAGCTAGCCTGAAAGCATCATTTGAAAATGCGTTGCACCCTGAAGCAACACTACTAAATTGGCAGAAGTTTCCAGGGCAGCGCCCGTCAGTCCACCCATCCGACCGTTGTCCTCCGAGGACACCAGCGGACGACAGACACCCACGCAAGGCCACAGGGAGGATTCAACAACAGCACGGCCAGGCCATGGCCTTATCTCCCGCTGTTCGGCAGAACAAAACGTGGTACCGGGATTCTGGTTCCGATCTCCCCATCGAACACAAACGTGCAAGTCAGGGAGCTCCCCCAGGGACGTTGTGATTTTACCGCAGAAAGCCTCGGAGCCGCGGATCTCCTCGGCGGGCAGCGCTCCCCGCAACGCCCTGCTGCTCCCGGAGGAGAAAGCGGGGAGGGACCGGGGCCCCTCGCTCCCGCAAAAAGGGCGGTTTCTCCTCACCGAGGAGCACGTGGCTGGCGACATTTGGCGTCCAGATGCGTTTAGGGGCGGCGGGAGGGCAGCGCGCAGCCCCGCACACCGGCTGCACCGGCACGCCGACAGCCCCGGGGAGGGGGGAAGGGGGGG
>VXBL01003098.1:247772-305524 GCA_013400195.1 Aramus guarauna
TCCCCCAGTGCCCGGCCGGCCGGCCCCGGCCCTGCGAGCGGCCTCCTGACTGGTCACTCGGCCCCGCCAATCCCGGCGCTGGGGCCGGCGCTCGGGGGCTCCATATTGGCTGCTCGCACTCACCGTGCCTCGCTCCCCCGGTTCGGGTCCCGCGCTGATTGGCTCCGCTACCGGCCCCCGAAACCCAATCAGCGCCTCTACTCAGCCGCCGCGCAAAATGGCGCCCAACCCCGAACAAAGGCAAGAGAGGGGGCGGGCACGGGCGGCGCAGGCGCACTGCGGCGCCCGCCCCGGATAGCCCCGCCTCCCTCGTCGCGGCTCTTAGCGCCAGGCACCGCCCACCTGCGCCCTGCCCATCCGCGGCTACTGCGGCTGCGCTCTAGGCTATGCGCGCGCCTCTTAGGGCCGCCGCGGCCAGCAATGCGCAAGCGCCAGCTGCGGCTCCGCCCCCTTTCTCGTCTTACGCTAAGCTCCGCCTCTGGACGTCTTGCGCATGCGCTGGGGCGACGGTAAGTTGGCCCTCGGAATGTTCTGGGCGAGTATCATAGAGAGGGCGTTTCTCCAGGCTGCCTAGAGAGGCGGGCGGCCATCTTGGTGTGGCGAGAAGGCCGCGGTGGGGCGGAGGAGGGCTGGGCCTGGCCGATGTGGGCCGCGCTGGGAAAGGGCTTCGTGGCTCAAACCTCGGCACAGCGGATCGTTCTTCACGCCGTGTCCGCGGGTGTGGCCTGCTGAAGGGGTTCCTGAAGGGGCGGGGGTGGTTTGCAGGAGGATGGAAGGCCTGTGGGTGCCAGTTGTGTGGTGACCTTGGGCTGGGGTCGCCTTGTACCTGATGGGCTGTAGCTGTGGGGCTGCAGTGGGAAGGCTTGCACCACACCACACCGCTCGGCGGACTGGCTGCCTCCGTTTCGGTTTTATGGGGACGTCTAAATTGTCCCAGCTGCCCGTAGAGAAAGTAGACTCAGCCTTACGCCTTCTGGCACACCTGTTTATTGCCTAGTTTAGGGTTCCTAATAACTCTGTTTCTCTGTCATCTTTCCAGCCACAGGACTCTTCACCATAGCCCACGTTACCATGGCCACCCACTTTTCCAAGGATCAGGAGGAGAGAGTGCGTAAAAAAAAAATGGGTTATCTGGGTGACTGCTGTGATGTGTGTCTCTGTAAAGGGACAGCTGTGGCAGCTGGCTGCACCACATAGCTTTTTGGAGGAAACTGGCTGATACAGCTAAGTTTCTTGTCCTTTTGTGCTTACGTCAGTGACGCACGTACTGTAGAACAACATGGAGCTTACCTGCTTGACCAAATGTCTGGGAAATCCAGCACTGACACACTGAGAGTACAGTGAAGATGTGCACTAATCCAGTTCTACTCTCTATTACAGAATTTTCCTTTTTAAGCATTGATTTTGTAAAATTAACTGCTGATCTGGCATGTGATGCTTGTAACAGATCTCGTAGAAAAGATAGTTATCTGTATATTTGGTTTGTAATTCATGCGTTTACTTGTGAACTGCATCTTAAAGCCTTACACTCTTTACTGTGCAGGCTTGCCAGATTCCCTATTACCTGCGTATTTGGTTATCAGAGTCTGCACACTTATTTTTATTTACCCTTCTGCTTCTGGTGTTTTCCAGATCAAGTGTGTTAAAGGGGACCTTTTCTCATGCCCCAAGACGGACTCATTGGCTAATTGCATCAGCGAGGACTGTCGCATGGGTGCAGGCATAGCTGTTCTTTTTAAGAAAAAGTTTGGAGGCGTACAAGAGCTGTTGGATCAACGTGAGTGATACACGTGGGGTAGACGTGCAGGAGCTGAAGGGAAAACCTTGATTTCCAGCAGTAAGGGTATTCTGAGCTACTTGGGGTGCAGGGTGAATTACGTAGTGGAATGTAACTGCTTTAAAAATCCCTTAATTTCTTCACTTTAGAAAAGAAGACTGGGGAGGTGGCAGTCCTCCAGAGAGAGGACCGATACATTTACTACCTGGTAAGGCTGGGACGTTACTCAGGTGCTTTGAGGTGTGAGATGTATTACTCAAATATTGCTAGTTGAGGAGAAGCCAAGCAGTCTTGTGTATGAATATTTAAACTTGAAATGGACAGAACTAGCTGCTAAATCATACTCTTTTAAGCTGTGAAACATAGTTGTTCTTCCAAGTCTTTTTCTCTTTACAGTACAAAGTCTGGGTGTGGAGTTTCAGAGTTGTAGTGGAATACATTTTTTAAAAAAAAAGTAGTTTGCAGTGATCATCTCAAAGGCACAACTGACCTTTTACATTTATACCTAGATTACGAAGAAGAAAGTTTCTCACAAACCAACGTATGAGAATATGCGAAAGAGTTTAGAAGCCATGAAAGCTCACTGTCTGAACAATGGGGTTACTGACATTTCCATGCCTAGGTAAGAACATTAGTTACTGTGGTATAAATACTTCAGTGTTTCTTGAGTAGGCGGATGTTTGAGAGATGATCCCCTGCTGTGAAATAAGAGTTCAAGTATCCACTTCTGTTCAAACTGTGCATATGAAATTTGCATTTCCCAGTGTGTTTAAATGATAGCAAAGTGTGTAGGCTTGGTTGATCTATAGTGAGCTGCATTAGTGCCAGATAAAATTACAGCTGCTTGAAGGGCTAGTTAGTTGTTCATGGCATGCTCCAAGAGAGGCCATTACAGCTGCTTTGATGTCTTATTTTCCAGGATTGGATGTGGACTTGACCGCCTGGATTGGAATAAAGTTTCAGCGATACTTGGGGAAGTGTTTGAAGACACAGATATAAAAATCACAGTTTACACTCTGTGAGCAAGAGAGTTTGAGAGCCCCGTTTCCCTTCCTTTCAGGAGTGGAAACCTGTTAACTGGTCAGAGAGGAAACTGCATGCTAGCACATTGTTCCTCTGAGTGTAGCTCACTCTTTTGTTGTCGGTGGCAGTGGCTTTTAACAACAAGAAAAGCTCCAGAGCAGCTAATTTGGGATGTAGTGTTGAAGGAGCCTGTGAAGAAGGCAGGGGTGTTGTGGGAACCCTGGGGCCCAGAGGGCTTACTGTACCAGTAAGCCACCAGATGTCACTGGTCCTCCACGGAGCATCTGCCTGTGCTGGAGCTTCTTAAAGCTGACAGTTCCTGTGCAGAGTGAAATTGGAGCTGTCTGGTGCTTAGGTATTTATTGGTTTGTAGTTTCGGTTGATAGTGGTGAGCTGTGGAGCCCTGTCACTTTTTTTTTTTTTGAAGTTTTGTGATGTTCGTATCTAGCATACAGTTTGCTTTGTTACAGGATTAAAAACTTAATTTCTACCTTCTGGGTACAGGTACGCTTTTTTTGTTATGAGATTGTACACAGTAAGAATCATGCTGTCAATGTTAAAGAGCTCTCAGTACCCTGCTGTCAGATCAGAGCACAGGCCTTTTGAAAGGCATGCTACGTCTGTATGCGGTGTGGCTGTATTTTGGAGGAAAGCTGGGTTTTGAAGGGGAATGTGGGAGATGTGTAAAGACACCTGGTGGGTGCATTTTATACCATATCATTAGTATAGTCTGCAGAACTCAGTTTTCTGAGAATCTCCACACGTGAATGACTGTGCTGTAAGAAGTCATAGTGTGGAGTTTAAGGGGTTTTTTTCATATTTCTTTGTTTTACTGCATTTGTAATTTAGCTGTTACACATAGGTTGGTGTTTGTTGGCACCAAAAGCAAATCCGTAACACAGTTTATCCGATCATTGGTAAGCACTTGATTTTTGAAAGTTTGGTTCTAGTACTGAAGAACAACCTTATATTGCACCTTTTCTTTATGTGTGTTTTCTCCTACCCTCCCATAACAACAAATGTTTTTTAATTTCTCTCATACTGAATGCCCAGAAAAATGCCAGATATGTTGAATAAACCTAAAAGATGGGACATAACAGTTGAGAAGTTTGTAGCACAACAATAGGGTTCCTAATTTTTTTCGTGATGTATTGAATGGGTAGAGTGTTTTCTGTTCTGTGGGTTAATCTGTATTGTGTGGTTTCTTTGCTGATCTGCAAATCTTGTCTGTGTCTTTAAGAACTTCATAATATCACTCTCCCCCTTTGTTGACCATCCTTTGTAAACTTGTTTTTGGTGGATAATTGCTGTAGCTAAATACACAACTGGAAAAGTAAATAAACTCTGTAAGACAAATCGGAACTTGGGAGCATTGAGTCGATTAAGAGTGGGCATCCAGACTGCTTATTGATTTAGTCCTTACGCTTATTTATGTTTCTTTTTTAAATGTAGTGGCAAAGAGATGAAATCCACTGTGGTTCTACAAAAGTGTTCTCATTTCCACTTGTTTTTTCTATCTTGAAAATTGGTGCCAGGATTTAGTGCTGTTGACTGGGGTAGGAGAGGGGTGCAGTCAGGAGTTTCGTGTGTGTGTCTAGTGACAGGAGAAACCAGTGTGAACTGATGAGAACAAACCTGCTCTGACTCGGTTTCTTAGCTGATGAGCGTCCCTGTGCCCCTTGTTTGGTCTGTGCCTTGTTTTATATGGAAAGTGAGAGGCCCATATTCTTTATCTCCCCCATTTGTATGTACTCTTGAAATTTTTTTGGCATACAGTAATTTTCCCTTCTCATCATGCTGCATTTCAGCAACAAGATATTTCATACGTAGCTGTCCCAGGATGTCTCACTTGTCAGATTGAATTTAGGACCTCTTGCAAAGAGAGAAGAAGGAATAAACAGTGCTATAGCTTTTGCAGTGACTTCCAATTTTATTTCACTTTGCTTTTCCCAGCTTTATATCACAAACATCATTGAACAAGGGGAGAAGGAGTTTGATGTATTTGAAATCAAATACTTAGGGCTCCATCATAATTTAGAATAGACCAGTTAGCCCTAATGTAAATCACAGCTCTAATTATTGAGGAGGACAGAGGAAGAAAAACCTATTTTTCATCTTAAATCCCTTTCTTTTTAACACTTATGAAGTATGTACTTTCTAAATGCGTTTATCTAATTGGCAGCTTTGTTCTAAGATCTTTTCTTTTAAAGTAGTCCCAGTATGTGAGGCCTGTGGCTTTTCTTGTAGGGCCACTGCAATCCATCTCTTTTAAGGCTTTAACTACGTGCTATTTTGCCTTCCCCCCCCCACCCCATCAGCAGAGGCAGCATGGGTTTGTTTGGGGTGGGGAGAAAGGAAAAAAATAAACAAACAAAAAAAAAATCCCAAACACCAAAGATCTGTGTTGTATATGTAGTGTTGTAGTCCATCAGGGCTTAGTTTGTCAGAAGTTGGTTCTCTGTCCTGCTGGAATCAAAGCTTTGGAAAGCGGGAGCATCCCAGGTGTCCAAGTCTGTCACATCTCTCTTCATAGATCTTTCCTGAATTGGTCCTGGGAAAGGAAAAAGGGAGACATATTAGAAGCTTTAAATGCTTTCATGTTTTTATGGCTTAAATAGGTGACTCTTTAGCACCCCTTAAAAAAAAAAGGGAGGGGGGAATTTTGCAATGATAATTGATTTCCTTAGTGGTTTGTTTTGTTTGGGGTTTTTTTGTTGGGTTTTTGTTGGTTTCGGTTTTTTTATTTTATTTTTCCCCTAGAGGGCTAGCCTTTGGGGGTGGCGGAAATCCCCTTTTCTCTACATTCCTCTCACTGGTTCCACATGTGGGGAACAAAGAGGTATTCTTCTTGTACTTACTGACCCTCGTACCTTTTCATTCTTTATTCCTGGAGGTATTTGAGGAGGGAGAAAAAAAGGGGGAAAAAAAAAAACCCAACAAAAAAACAACCCCAAAAATTGCTTACATGCCTACTGTGGCAGAGCCTGCTGTTACTACCCTTGAAGGGGTGAGGTGCTGCCTAGCATTATTTTCAGTATTCAGGTACAGGCAACGCCAGCCAGGTACATGTGAGAGTAACAGTAACTGAAATAGGCTCTGGGTTATGCCTTTAACAACCTGAAGAAAAAAGTGTGATACTAATAGAAGGAGCTAGGTGACCAAGTGGAAATCCTCACTTACGTGAGCTTCAGTGCAAAATCTCAGCCAGTTTTTCCTCATAATACTGGAAATTCTCTTGAATGTCCTCCCATGGCACGAAAGCCTTTGCTTCCTCTCCTTCCTCCTGCTCCACAAAGTTCTGCCAGACATACTCAAAGTCTTGAGGCTTCATAATCCTCAGCTTGCAGCCAGCTGATTTCATTTTTTTCAGGGCAGCTTGCATTTCTGGCTCTTCCCACATGAAGAGGCGTCCTACCATGATTGTCAGACGTAGGTTCTTGTTCTTCTTTAGGGTCTCGGTTATCCGGTCGGCACAGGTCACGCAGGGACTGGAGGAGACGTACCAGGTGATGTTGTAGCGGAGGCTTGACTCACACTTGGGTAAAATTGTGTTGAAGAAAGCCATTTCTGCATGGGCAGCTGCGTGCTCGTCTTCCAGGTAACCCCGAGAAGTCACTGACTCTTTGCCTTGGGTCTCCAGCACATAACACAGGAAGGTTTTGTTCCTGCCTGAGCTGTATTCCACGTTCCTGAACTGGAATTTGAAAAATATGGCTGGGAGGCGTTCCCTATAGAGAGTGGAGAGGAGAGAAGCATCTCAGAGGCAGATAATAAAGGGCTATAGCATTGGCTTAGTTCCTGTATGATCTTGGACAAGTCGCTGCATCTGCGATGGCTGTATTTCTCTGTGTATTGAGAGGAGATGCTGTTTAACAGGAGGATGAAAAATAATAAAATATTCAGCTAGTTTTACTGTGTAGTAAGGTTTCCAGGCCCATTCTCACTACCTAGGCTTTTTCACTTAATTTTAATAAACTAGTACTGGGAATTTCTGGCACCTGCACTGAGGTATTTGAAGAGGAACTTGCTTCTGAAATGTATTTCCTGAGACTCTGGTATTTACTGTTAGTAAGGAGGGACAGCAATTGGCATTTTCCCAGTCTTAATGTACCTGTAGACTGAACTACTGTTTTCTAGGCCATTAATACAGTCCTTTTAGTGTGGTGTTGCAATGTTAATCTGCAGTATCTGTTGTCCTAAATTGTTAGGATGATAACTCTGGCATTGCTAATTGCTAATTAATGTTTTACCCCCACTGCTTTTGCAGTCTGGATTTCCTGACTAGAGGCAAACCTGACTGCCTAGTTGCAGTTTTTACGTGTTCTAGTTTTACTCTGTGTCAGCCAAATAATAATATTTGGTAGGATTGTGTTGCGACATTGTTTTAATAAAATATCTGAGATCAAATCTAACTTCACTATGAAAGAGTGTATTTCCAGCTAAAGTTTGAGAGCTGTCTCATAGATACTACTTTTTTTAATGTTGTGCACCTCTTCTATTTTGGGTTTCTAAATGAGCATAATCCAAAGTGAGTCATCGCAGTGAGTAATGTGTTTGCAGTTGTCTTTCACAGGTAGTCTGCTGTTATTTAGGGAAGTTAAAATTAGTCCCTTAAAATACTGTGTATAGCTTTTATGTGTTGCTGACTGAAGAGGTGCTATAAAGGACGGGAGTGAAGACTGCTCAGAGTAGCCAAAGTGAAATAATGAAAAGTAGTAACACAACATTTCATTTATTACACACAAGTAATCTTCTGGCATGTTGTACTCCTCTCATCTGAGCTTTAGGTGGACCTATAACCTTGATATTCCCAGTGAGGCAATAATGAATCTTTGTAAAACAGTAAGTGTCTTATTCATCCCTGTCTCATCTATAGTCAGATTATAATGTCAGGCCTCTCCAGGGGGTACACTGAGCAAAGGTCAGGAGAGATTCTCAGACTCTTGAAAATTTTAATTGGGGAGAGCAACGAGGCTGGGGGAGTAAGTGGCAAGGTGTCGTTCTGCTGAGAGGAAAGAAAATTTGTGATGCAGCATCTCACAAGATGTCTCCAGAGACAGTGGAAGTGAATGGCATGGAAAAGAGTGAAGAGAATCAAAATCGGTGTGTTATGCTCGCTTAGTAATGTGGGAGCAAGGAATGGATGAACTCTTAATTGGTTAGGGGGAAATGCTGAAAATGTGGGGTGGTCGCAGGTCGGGAATAAGGACTGTTCATGAAGAGCTGGATCTGATGCCTTTTAAAATGAGTGGATGACTTCCTGTAGAGTGCAATGGATAAGGCTTTGCTAGAACTGCATGAAAAGCCCCAAACAGGATGATATTCTGTGCAAATCAGAGGGATTGAAACGGGAATGTCTGAGCAGAAAGACCAGGGAACAGCGCTTACAAGTTCTGCATGTAATATCTGGCTGCAAATATTACATTATGTACTGTAAGCAAATGGCTTTTTGCTTAGAAAAGACTTGGAAATAGCGTGCTGTCTAAATACATAACTCAGAGTAAATTATAGCTATCGTCAAGCTTCTTTGGCTGTGTTATTTTAAAAGTTTAAATACAATTTTCCATAAATGTTTAATTCTACTTCCAAAATTTCAAAAATTTCTCTTTAGTGTGTGTATATTCCATACTTAACGCAGCCAGGAATTTTCTTGCTGCCAAAGTCCTGTGGCATTTTTGGCATGTGGGAAAGTTAAAACATAAAAGAACACCTTCTCTATTTAATCTTTTATGATACTACAGTAGTATCTAGGGTCCTTTTGGGTCTGCCACACAGATTTGCAGTAAAAGGCCTGGAGTTATTGTTCCCACTTCTGTTCCGGATTTCCCAACAGCATGATTTTACAGATGAACAACTTCACTTGGAATATCAGTGTACTATACCAGCCAAATGGTGTGAGAGTCGATGCGGTTAGGTAGGGAGAGAGGAAGATCAGAAATCTTCCAAATGCAACAAGATGCACAAATCAGAACAATTTTGTTCCCAAAATTGCATCTACACTGGGAATATCTAGTGTTGCTGTCAGTCAAGGACCACTGTACTTCTATCATTGATTTGTGACAGTGGAAGTTTAGAGTACAAGTCTGGCTTTAGAGATTTTACGAGAAGTAGGTTTTCAGCTGCTTCTTAAACAATACAATTAAACCCTTAACGTTGTTCAGTTCTGCTTAGATGAGATCTGCACAAGACAGGACTTAAACAATAGAAAAGCCTGTTTGGGAGCTTTGCATGCTATTGCTGGTTTAGCTGGCAGTGTATTAACGAGGGATGGGAAGCAGTAGTGTGGATGCAGACTCTTATTTTGATTAATGAGCAAATAAATCATGCTGTTGTGGTATGATTTGGTCAGTGGCTCTCTGGTTTGCATTGAGAGTTTGCACAAGCCTAGATAGGGGAAACTTGCAGTGGCTTGCACAAGTCGTAATCTACCCGGAAAGACTACTTTAACTTCCTTTTTGTAGCATTTTGACCTCTGTTCCCTGACGTTAGATGAATTAGTTACCTGTTAGAGCGAGTCTCTCTTTCTTTAAGATGAATTGCAAGACTTCCACTGATTTTATTAAAGAGCATTATCAGACTCTAATTTAGCATAGTGCCTCTTGTTCCCTGAACTCCTTTCTCTTGTTCTTTGAGACAAAAAAAATTCACATCATTCCGAGAATAGCACTTTTCCTGCTTTATATCCTAGATAATGAATGGTACTTTGGTTAATGATTTAATGAATCTTTAATTATTTCTTTGAAGACCAGCCATGCTGGGTCTGACAGAAGCCACCCATTGCCTTCTTTCGGAGCAAAGTTTGTAAAGCTACAATAAGTTGTTTTAAAATAACATTGTGTATTTAAATGTAGTGCATCAGAGTCACGTGGACATTCATTCCTGATTTAACTCTCTTGACTGCAAAGCAGTTAGATCAGTGATGAGATTGATGTTTAAACAGCAGTGATCTGTTGCAGGATGTGTTGACTCAGAGGTTATTTAGTCAGGCCTTGTAGATGGATTTTATTGCTAATCAGCTCGGCGTCTGTCTAAGATTATCTGGGATGTTCACCTAAATCTGTCTTCCTAGCAACATGGAATATGCATCAGCTTAATAAGTTTCCGATAAAGGATATAAACAAAGCTGAGGGTGTTTTCCAAGTCTGTAAGTAGCTGGCTGAGAGCTTGGAAAACTTGCTGATCATGGATACATAGGCAACCAGTGAGCTGTGTGTGCTAGTTAGCAAGAATCTGCTTAATCCCATGTAAACCAGAGCAGGGAAAATGTTTTGGCCTAAGTGTGAATTGTAAATTTGTGTCCTGACAGGGCTTAGCTGAGTCCTTGCTACGTTCTCTTCCCAGGAGTGGGGATTTGGGCAAGGTGTCTCAGGTCCTGTGAGTAACTGGAAAGCCCTGTAGGAAGTGATTCAGCAGTGAAGGAACGGCCAGACACAAACCATCCGCACCGTAAGGCTGCACACGTACTGAAATGTGTGAAATGCCATACGCTGCGTAATCTCACCTTTGAGTTACAGCATGCTCGGCAGATGACCCTCATAACTTATCGCAAAGTGAAGTATTGCAGTTGTATTGTTTGTTATGGTAGATTAAAACTCTTTCCAAACAACCGAGCATCAAAATCCAGCCCTGAAATAGCTGTGTCAACTACTACAAAGTAACTCAGCCAACTTCTTTGGAAACTCAGGTCTAGCTTTGAATAGCTTCCTGACTAAATGACTAATTCTTGGCAAGTCTGTTTTCCCAGATTTGAATGATGGGTGGTGTACAAATACTAATATTATCCCTATTTTACCCATTGAGGCAGAAACCTCAATCTGTAAGAATGGTACTAGACTGAAGAGATAATGTGCTTTGAAGTTTGCTGAGCTAAGGTAGGCTGGAGCTGCCCAGCATGACCCCAGGCTCGAGAAGAGAATTAGAACTTCTAATGAGAGAATAAAAATGTGGTATTATCTAAAAGAT
Organism: Aramus guarauna; assembly: GCA_013400195.1. Taxonomy (NCBI): domain Eukaryota; kingdom Metazoa; phylum Chordata; class Aves; order Gruiformes; family Aramidae; genus Aramus; species Aramus guarauna. The sequence goes on from VXBL01003098.1 coordinate 258,535, forward strand.
GCTGTAAACTAGTAGGACATACTCTTTAGTTTAAATATTTTTTCAATGACTATGTATGCTGTCGTCTTAGGTTATTTGAGCTGATAAAAGTGTCCTCTTGCTCTTTGACAACTGTTCACAAATAAAGACATGCATGCTGGCTCATTGATTATCGAAAGTCTGTAATGATGACCTGTAACAGGAACCAAGGATCTATCACTGCTAGAAGGAGCCTCGTTTACACCCTGGGGAAAGTATAAATAAATGTGTCTACTTAAATGTCATGAAATGTACACAGATGGGGCTTATATTTATCCAGGACTGTGTTGAGCCAAATGTTGACAAAAAAGGGGTTCATATTCTTAAACAGAGTGATTAGGTTCCCAGGGTTTTTTCATGTAAGCCAGGCTGCTTAGAGCTATGAGCAACAGCTTGAAAACTTGGCAGAGTGTCATAAGATGCCCCTAACTCAAGGGCTAAAACTGAAATGCGGTGTAATTGAATTAAAGTGCTTCCACAGTTGCAGTTACGTGCTTTTCTGATAATTCATGTAACTGGCTTTACTGTCTGAAAATTTGTAAATAACTGGAAAAATCCAAACAGTGACTATACCAGGTCGAGGCACAGTCTGCACTCACAGGGTACTTCATAAAATGAAACTAAAAATTGCTGGATTTTTCTGTACCTCTTTCAGGATCATTTAGGACTTCTGCTTTACTTCCTCATTCTCACCTTTAATAGCCAGCATATTAGTAATAAACTAATACTCAGAGATTTGGTCATGATTCCTACAGGATTTTACCAGATATTTACATGCACTTTCCAAATAGTGTGATGAGCACACTGTAAATACTTACATACTGACAGCTCCATGGTCCCTCACCAAATGGCTGAGCACTTTCATTTCAGAAACTTAAACTCCTGTCTTGCTTGGTGAATGTGAAAATCAGCTGGTAGGAGCTTAACATATAGTACAGACTTCAACTTGTCCCTAGAAATGTGTTACTTGAGGCTTCCTTGCATCACTTGCCACTCTCGCTCTGGCACCTCTGTGCCGGTACAGTTCCAGAAGCACCGCTTGCTCCTAAGCCTTGGCAGGGTAAGTTTTCCTGTTGTTGCCCCTTTCTGCAAGCGCATGTCATCCCTCACGTTCCTGCTGCCACCTTTCCAGAATGGAAAGTCCTGTCATTTCAACAAATAATGTCATTGTGGGATGACACTAAGTAAGTATTTTTCATCCATAATTAGACCACCAATTCCTATCCAGGTTGTTTGGGTTAGGTTTGAAGATACCACCCAATTCTTTAGCATTTCTGATTGCAGGTTGGGTGCTCTAAGGCTGAAAAATCTGTTTTCCTCATTAAGATTCATTTTAGTACATGTCTTAAGTGTCTAGAAGTTGTCACCATATGTGTCATTGGTCCAGTGACTTACATAAAAAGTTTTGGTGTCTTAGCTCTGTTCCTAACAGGATGATGTGCTTTTCTTAAAAATCACTGCTCTAGCAGAGGTGTATTATTTCAGTGATTGTGTATGCAGACACCAAAGGCTGTAAACAGCCCCACGCCAAGAAGAGATTTTCAGAGCAGGCGTATTTTAAGAAGAAAATGTTTTTTCACCCTTGCACAGGAACGTAACCCAATTGTGTGAGATCAGACATAGGTGCTATCCTGCCTCATGCAGTGTTTTCAGAAATGCCAGCCAAATTTTATTTGCAGAATCTTTCTTACCAGTGAGCACGTCACAGGATTCCAAGTGGGATTTTAAGAGTCTGGCCTGAGCTTTATGTTCAAGCAGCTGGAAGAAATCATGGGTTTGGTTTATGCGCTGGGAGCACTGCCTTGGTGACTGCTAAGGGAGACCAGAGGGAAGAATGACATAAAGCATCTTACTACTACTACAATGAGCACTTTGGAATGCTTAGAGATAGCAGATTACGGAGTTTTTTTTCTAGTTGCAGCTGTCAATTATGTCTGACAGAGTTCAGCTTCCTAGTAGATCTCTGTTGTATCTGGCTTTTTCAAAGACCAGGCTCACTGGAGCAAAAGGAGCTGCTTGCTGCTTTGCTGTCTTGAAAATTGCCTGTTGTTTTGGTGCCTTTCTGCGAGTTAGGCCTTTTGAAAGTCCGGTTCCAGCTGTGGAACCCTTGAAAATGTGGACTTGAAAAATCTATGCCTTAGGTCCATAAAGCAAAGCAGCCATAGCAGAGGTATTTTTCCTAATCCACAGATAGAGAAACTTTCAGACAAGAGCCATTGATCACACCAAGAAATCAATATTCAATGCTCGTAAGAGCCAATTGCTTCCATCCTGGTATCATCAGGCATGTGATCCCGTTGCAGTCAGTGGGACTACTGGCGCTGGAAGGGAATCAGTCAACACTATAAAAACAAACCTGCCTCTATAAAACAAACAGATTTGTCTGCCTGCCTGGTGTGAATCAGTCCTCTGAAAAACTCAGCGAAACTTTTAACAAAATCCTACAATAACAAAAGCTGTACTTAGACCACTTAAGAGTATTCAGAAATGCACTGGCTGAAGATGCCATCTTTAATGACCCAGCATAAGAATTGAGGCAGAGACCTTTGAACGTCCCCACTTCACACTCTTGCACCCTCATATTTATAGCTGAACCTCTTACCCTGTCACGATTTCAAATGGTGGCAAGTCTTCCCGCTTCAACTTCTTCTTCTTTTTTTCCTCGCCCTCTTCTGCGTTGTCAGGTTCACCATTCTGCGTGTTGCTGGGCTCCTCCTGCTTTTCTGCCATCCTCTTGAGTATAGGGGTATTAAATTATGGGAAAAAGAAAGAGCGATTTCTGAGAGCTCTAAGGGAGAGAAGACAGCAGAGGGAGGAGAGAAAAACAGAGCTGGGAGTTCCTGCACTAGGCACAGTTGTCAGGAGCTAAATATGGAACAAAGCAGCAATGATAGAGGCTGGATGGGGTAGGATGACCCAGGGCGCTCTGATGTCGCCTCCTTCCCTTGCTTTCTGTAGGTCTTTTGAATGATCCCTCTTGCTCCCCTTTTAATTTAAAATTAAGTGACGACTTCACTGTGGGCGGGTTAAGCAATGGGTGGAAAATCCTGGAAGCATAAGTATCTATTTATCCATTAGTGTGACAGATAGCTGGCAAGGCGCAGGGCTGGCAGCTTTTCCATCTACCTTCTTTTGCCAGTTTATTATACTGCTGACCTTGAAGGACCACTGGTTTGGCTTAGGCAAGAGGGGAAAGGGGCAGTCCCTGTTTGGTTTGCTGAAAAATCCCATTGCCGATGGATTTGGCCTCATGGGCTGCCTGGAGCATTGCGGCAGGAGTGCTCAGAGGAGCAGAGATGTGCTTTTCCTTCCACTCTGCTTGTCCATGCAGGGAGACTGAAAACAGAAGCTGAACAGGGTGAAATATTGCTTGTTGAAGTTGGTGTCAGATCGTACTGGTGTAAATGCAAGCCAGAACCTTCTCCCAAATATTTTAAAGTCGGCCTTATAATTCACAGTGGGGCAGTGTTTCTGTAGCGGGGCAATTCCAAGTGCGTGCGCTGAGCATCTGCCTGTTGTTCTGGTTTTTTTCTCTCTGTCACCTGAATGTTTGAAAAGTGCCCAACGTACTGGGAACGGTGACAAAGCTAGGTTAAGAGTCAGAATTGAGAACTGCTGGGCTTAGTGATTCTTGCAGCATTTCTGTGTTTCTTTCACCTTTGCTGCTGCAGAGGATGCAGATGTTGAACGAGTAATTGCCCTGGAGCCAAAGAATTGGACAGAGGTGTGATGAGAAGCGAGGGGTGTGTGGTTGTGCTGTAATAACTGGGGCTGGCGTCACCAGCGTGCCGAGGACACGGTACTGGAGATGTTCTGGTAAGGACTGGGGTTTGCCTGAACTAGCGGGGGGTGTGGGTTCTGCCTTCCATACAAAGAGAAATGAGAAGGACTATAATGTTTTATTGAGACGAGTTTGGGATGTTTGGTTTGCTCGGCACTGTATCAAGCAGATTTCTTGAAGAGGCTGTGGTAACTTAGAAGGATGCTCAGGGGTAATGTAGCTTTCACATGAGCTCTAAAAAGAGGGGTTTATGTTTGGGTTGGGGGGTTGTCTCCTTTTTTCTTCAGGATTATGTGAAATTCTTCCAATTTCTCACTCTAAATTTAAATCATTTAAAGTGTGTGTAAATCTCATGTGAGCCAAACCTAATGAAAACCTGAGTAAGATTTTTCTCAGAGACTAATCCCACTATGCCATGAGGGTGAAAATAAATGGAAAACGTGTAGCTGTGCAGAACTCATGTCTTAGCCAAAGCATATTGGAAATCAAATCTCCAGTATCTTGGGCTCTGCACTTAGTTCAGAACCCACCGCTATCAAGATTTGGATAAATATTAAATCTTAAGCTATATTTGATTGAGTATTCAGCCTGTACTTAGTGGAAAACCTGCTCTTAGTTAGAGGAGGATAAACTATATTCCGTAGAAATCAAATAGGTGTGAATCCTGCTTTGAGGCCACATTCAGTCTTTGTGATACTGTAGTCAGCTTGTTCAACTTTAGCGGGGTCTGCACCATCACAAAGTGAAATAAATTTATGCCATTGGGCACGTAATTTATTATTAGAGATAATAACTAATATATTACCCTAGATCATTTTCTGGCTACTCTTTCAAGCCCCCTTGCTAATGACAGCCTGCCTTGCTGTGCTGCACTATCCTTTGTAGGTTTTTGCTAGTAACATCACTGAAACGCGGTTGCTGCGGGGACAGAGCTCCCCGTTGCTCCCACACTGTTTGCTAGTGACGGGGAGTTGTTTATTTGGTGACTGACACAGCTGACATGGAGAGTATTGTGACAACAGTGCAATCAAAGATTTGACAAGTTCCAAGACATCCTATCTGTGGAACATATATCTTTCACTTTCACGGTGCAGAATTTTATTTATTTTTAAGCTTAAAATACTTTCCTGGAGGGCAGGTGTGGTGTTTTTCCCTTTGCACGGTAACTATGCTCAAATTCCAATTCCCCTGTCCAATTACTCTCACCTTTGACATTTCAGGCCGTGGTTTTGGGGATGGGAATCCTCTCTCAATGAGTGACAGCTTGTTTCCTTCTTGCCCTTATACTTTAAAGAAGCATTCCAGCCCCTCTTCAGTCCCTCAGACCCACTTTTCTTTATTTTTGGAAACTCTCGATGGCTAGGCTCCCATCTTTCCTGCAGCCTTTGGCTGTCACTGGCCTGGCCCCTCCGCAGGGCTCAGGGCTGAGCTCTAATCTAATCTTGGGAATGCGGCACGGAGACTCTGCCTCTGTCCAGCCCTTCCCCAGCTGCCTCGCCGCTCCATCTAGGGCAGTGCACTGAATAGTCATAACCCAACCCCTGCAGCGTCTGCCTGTGCCAAAAATATAAGGGGACACCACCGAGTTGCTGTCAATCTGACATTTTGCGTTAGAGCCACAGGAATGAAAGCTTTGATCAATTTTGTTGGGTTGTTTTTAAGTGACCCTAGTTCCCCCGAAGTGCGCATGTGTGTGCAAGAGCGTGTGTGTGCATGGGACTAATGACTGCAGCCAGTGATGGAAATATTTTTCCATCAGCTAGTTCGGAGAAGGAGCTGGGGCATGGTGCTGAGGTGCTGGGGATGCGGCTAGCCTCATGCAAGGACCTCCCAACGGCACTTCGGTTAACTAAAGTCATTGCGCTTGCCAACCAGCACTTTTTACTGAGGTTTCCCTCCACCATGCCCCTCTCCCCACTGATGTAATGGTTTATTTAGTTGACTATGAATTTCATTCTGCTCGGAGAGCCCTGCACAGTGGGATCACTGTTCAGCCACAGAAGATCCGCACACACGTCGAGTCTCGCACATGGAGAATGAGAACCAGCCCCTTGCCTCTGCCCGTTCGCTCGCCCACGGCAAGGGCGAAGCCACGCTCGTTCCCAGCGCGGGCTCTGCCCATGCCCAGCACGCCCGGAGGCCAGGCTCTTCCCTCGGAGGTAATTTTCTGCAGCAACCGCACCTCGTGCGTGGGGAAACCTCCACCGGCACAGCACAGCCCAGCACTGCAGCCCCGGGATCAGCCGCTGAGCCCACGCCATCCCAGTGGCACAACCTCATGCTGATGTTTCCTGCCCGAGCCTGTTCTCCACCCTGTGCCAGATGTGTCCCGCAACATCTGGCAGTCTGTCTCCCTCTATTTTAAAAGGTCTGGCTTCCCTGTGTCAGGGCATCGAGGCCAGACTGCCTGAGCAGAACTAGGTGAAGAAATGGGGAGGAGCAGACCTCAGGGACACCAACCCGCAGAGAGATTTGAAGAGCTGTCTGCGTGGGACGCTGCCAGCAAAGGCCACCACTAGCAAGGCAAAGCAAAGATGACGACCTGGTCTAGGAGAAGCTTTCTGGCTTTGCTGAAGTATTGGATATTAAGGTCTGATCTTGCATCCATCCAAGTCCGGAAGAGATTCTCCACTGACTTTAGAGGCAGCTCAGAACAATCTGGTGACATTTTCCTCATCTTAAATAAGTATCTCTCAGAGGGAGTGCTGTATTCCCATGGCCTATGTCCCAGGCAGGTCATCTGCTGTTCCTCTGACTGCAGCAGGAGTTACTGTCCCAAGGTAAAAACGGCTGGTTTCCTGATCACAAAGGGGCAGGGGGAGAGACCTGGCTGCGAAAGTCCTTGCCGGGAAAAGGAGGCTTTTATTGCATTCTCGGGCTGGAGGAACATTTTTGGATAGAAGCGAGAGTGAAATAAGACCCCGGCTGCGTGAGTCATGGCTCAGCCGTGCTCTCTATTCCGGGGGGACAGCTGGTGGCACTAACAAAACATCTCCCTAGCTACATTGTCTGGCAGCAATCCCCCTCTTGCTTTTTCCAGCTGTAACTACCGTTACATGATAAATAAATAAACACCCTCTGACAGTGATGTGCAGAGGCAGCTTTCCTTCCCGCAGCCCTCCCCTGTCCCTCTCCTCCTGCGGCAGGACCGCAATGCCCAGATTTAAAAGAAGGGGCTGCAGCATCCCAGGGGTCCGGTGCCCACCTCCCTCTCTGCAGGGTGGTTGCTCCCCCTGAAGCTACACCAGGGCTGAAGCAAGACATGGTGCAGGCAGAGAGAAGCGATGCTCTCACCTCCGTCCTGCCTTGGCTTCCCTGTCCCGGACCCCCAGCCCTGGCACGGCCATTACCGTGGAGCCGGGAAGGAGCCCGCTCTGTTGGCAGGCGCTGCTGGCTGCCCCGTTCCTGCCAAGCCCCACTGGAAGTTGATGAGGGCACCAAGCAGCACGCCCTCCTTCCTGCTGGGGTTCTGCCGCGCTTTCGCTGGGCGCAGTTCAAGGGGAAGGTCAGCCCCAACCGTGCTGCCGGTGCTCAAAGCCGCAGGAATTTCTGTTCCCAACGGAGGGGTGGGGGGAGCTGCGGGCCGCAGTCTGCTCTCTGAAGTTTACGTGCACACCGCAGCAAATACTGTCTAGTGTTTAACTTTATATGTTAACATAGCTCCAGACATCAACAAATCGATTAAAGTGCCTTACTGCTGCAGCCTGAGAGTTTTCTGGAACAGCTGGCAAATTATTGAATGAGACAAGGCTTAGGAAAAGAGGCTGGACTGAACAGCAGAAAGATTTTGTTTATGCACAAGTATTGTGTACCCAGCAGCCGGGAATGTGCCCTTTGGGCTAAGATCAAGTGTAACAATCAATCAGTTTAATATCAAATATGTCTTTCTGGAAAGACCAGTTGAAGTCTGAAGAGAGGGATCATCATTCGGCATGGTGATCTGAGAGATGGCTCTGCTCTCGAAATGCCACGACCCCATGAAAGCTGTCACGAATGCACAGCCTTTGTCTGAGTCACTGCTTGAATCATGAAGACCGTGACATGTCCTGCCATGGGTTATGAATGTTCCCGAGGCTGGGTGGGACATGGTATCCATTCCATAAGCTAATTTAGGGGGGGTGCTAAGGTGATCCAGCTGCTGCTGCCTGGTTCATACTGGCATAAGCAAAACGTCCCAGTGCTCCTTCTGGAGCCCCTGGGAAAAAGGGTCCTGGGGCCGATGGTGCACAGCAGGGAGGAGAGCCCAGAGCTCGCGCACCGCAGACCTCCTGTGCAATCCCCTTTCCTGGAGGCAAAATTTCATTGATTTTAAGAAGCCACTTCCTAACCGTGCTTTGGATTTCCAGCACCTTGCTGTTTTGGTTTTCTCTCCTCTTCCCTCTGGTCTGTCTGTAACGCAGAGAGGGATCCACGTGCTTGTTCCAGCCATCGTGTGAGCAGGAGCACGAGCCCCGTTACGCAGCACGAAGGGGAAGCCAGGACCCCTCTGGATTCACAAGGGCAGAGGCTGATTTTGGTCTGCACTGCACAGCGCAACTGAGGAATTTTCTCAATGCCTGACTTTGAAATGTCATTAAAGTCATTTTTATGCAAAAGGTTTTAATGTATCTGTTTAAATAGCAAATATACTAAATGATGCTTTAAATATTAATACAAGAGGGTGCTTTGCTGAATTTGTCAATTGATTTCAAGCTATTATGTACAGTACACTTAGGAGCGTTTGCTATTTTTGCTGCCTGCAAGAAAATGCAAGTAGCAAAGAGAAGCTATTGGTGCACTTATAGGTGGACTGGAAGGCAGAGGAACTGAAAGATGAGAACAAGTCAGCCAGTCACACCAGCTGGGAAAATAGGGAGGGCAAACATGAAAAGATCAAAAAAATCTATTACTCTTAACTTCAGATTTTCCTTTACCTGCAGAGAAAAATGGGAAGAAGGGGCAAGAGGACTAATTTAGGAAAGCTGATCAAATATGTATCCGTATATTTATATTTGGAAATGTTATTAAAACATTGCAGGTTTGAACCAGATCTAGAGTGACTTACCAGCTTAAACGTGATGTAAGTAATGCTTTCTCCCCTTTTCCAGAGCAGAGATCGCTGTAAGGACTCGCTTTATCCCCCCCAGCTGCGTTAGGTGGCCCTGCTCATCCCCGCTCCTCGCGGCTTTGCCGTGCTGGCTGGGAGGGGACAGGCATAGCGATGCTCAGACACCCAAAATCATTCTTAACTCCTCTGAATTGAATCTCCAGCCCAGATATTAGCTTCTTTTTAGGCAGAAATAATTTATGTCTTCCTATCCTTTGGCATGTGGCTTTCTGGAAGACACAGATGAGACATCACTGTAAATAAGCTCAGTGGTAACACAGAGTTATATAAAGCCCTGGAATATATAGGATTTAGGATTTATTTTTTAATGTAGCTTATGATCTTTCTAGTGCTGCCTGCAGTGGTTATGGTTTATAGTCCTAGCCCTGCTTACAGCCACATCTATTCAATGGCCTGTTCGTACGCAGGTTTTGCTCAGGAGATTACAGCAATACGCTTGCAGCAGCAGTCCTGTATCGAGCTGTACTGTAGTTCGAAGGGAAAAATAATGGATGGGATCAAAATGACAGGACAAGATATACGACCAAATTTTAAAAAGGCACTACAAGTTTCAGCTGCTCTCAGCTACTGGTAGTTGTTTCTCTTGGTGCCAGGTTTTGGTCACGCTGCGCACCCAGCTCTGCCGTTCACATGAGCTGGACCCGAGAACATTCAGCATCTCTCGAGGTCAGGCTTGCCGTGACTCTGGAAGGACCCCAAACCCGAGGATTAGCTCCCTTACCTTGAAGCTGTGGGTGAAGAGTAACGGAGGAGCCTGTCACAGGGATGCACCCACACGGGAGCGTTGTCTCTGCCGTGCAGGGGCTGAAGGAACCTTTGGGACCCACAGAGCCCATTTACTCCAAACGTGCACCCAGGAGTGGGTCTGGCCGCTGGCACCCCGCAGAGCCTCGCTGCCCATCCCCTTCCCTTTGGAGCCAGAGCACAAGCCGTGGGCTCCAGACAGGATCCCCTGAGCTTTTGCAAACCTAGTGCCAAACCAGTAAAACAAGAATAATTTGGATTTATTTATTCTCCAAACAAAAGTGGCTTATTTTTATTAAAAGCAAATACAATTTATTTTACATCCTCAGCTAAGCCCTCCTACCCCCACCCTTTGCAAGTATACCCACAAACCTTAATCTACAGTCAGCTGCCAGGAAGAAGATCCACCTACATTGCTTCTATCAATTAAAAAATAATAGTAAATATTCTCTGTAGACAGCAACATCTAAGGTTCAGATTTATCAACGGCAAGGCCCACAATAAAGGATGGACAAGAGCCAGTCCGGGCACCTTTTGTGTCTGATTCTGTCATGGCTTGGTCCCATTTCTCTAGAACTGCTTGTATTTTAACCTTTCCTGATTAATAATATTCAGGAATGAAAGACTCTGGGATGAGAGACCTGTACTGTGTCTGACAGACTTGGCATGGGGCTTTTTGCCAATCGTATAATTACAACCTGTAAGGCAGCGTGAGCAAGTTTTTAAATTGTACAAAGGCTCTTGTGTTTCTGTACTTAAAAAAAAAATAATTTCAAAGGCACGGATGTTTGGTTTTCTTTTCTGATGAGAAATAGCACACCGAGGTGGCAGAGAAACATTTCCTCTCGGGAGAAGCATTTGCATTCTAATCATTGCTGCTTTATCTTGGAGCACGAAACTCAAGAAGTGCGATACTCCACAAATAGAAGTCCAAGTGCTCAGTCTCACTAGCGGAACAAGACAGATTGCTGCTTGCTCAGTAGCTGACAGAAAAAAAGTTAATGGTATAAAGCACAAACCAGGTGATACGAGAAAATGAAGCAACAGCACAAATAGCAAAAAAAAAAATCAAGTTCTTAAAAATTGGTGTGCATGAGTGAAGGGCATTTTTGTTTGGTCCCAGAAGAGGAGACGGGATTTACCATGTGTGTGAACAAGTTCTGCTCCCTGGGGGAACGGCAGCGGTTTGGCAGGGGTGCAGGATTGCTACCCTGAATTACGCTGGTGTCATGAGATCCTGATTTGACTAATGGCATTTGACCTGGTTGCGATAGTCACGATAGTTCCCAGGTAAGGATGCGGGTTTAAAGGAGCAGACGGGTGCATGGGGCAAACCTTTCTTTTACAAGCCGTGATGAAGGCGGGAGGAGGTGGCACGTTCTGATGCCTGTCCCAAAAACGAATCCCCCAAATTACTAGATCTTGGCTCACATCAGCATAGTTTAGTTTCACAAAAAGCCTTCATTTATCCTGCTTTTATTCACTCTTCCCTGGTTTTTGCTCAGGGTTGTCCTTCCAGATGCAGATGGTGAGGCAGGTCGCCATGGCCAGCCAGCCCAGGTAGGGCACCATCAGCAGCGCCGCCACCTTGTTGATGCGGTACCAGGAGCAGAGCGTGCCGATCGCCAGGCCGTCCAAGCACAGGATGTCAACCAGGGCCTGCGGAGCAGAGAGAAGAGAGTGACCCTGGTGCTCACTCTTGGGAACACGCAGCCGTCTTCCCAGCACGACTACAGACCGTCCTACCCGCGGTGGTGAGATGGAAGAGGAACGGGGAGGTTTAGCACCGATCGCTCTTTTAGCGAGCCTAAACCCCAGGACCTCACACTAATCGGCGAGATCTGAACATATTGCACCAGGAGCTAAGACTAATGTTAAATTTTTTTTCATTATTGAGTTCTGCAGATTAATACACTGTTTGTGGCGATCAGTGCCCCCTTCTGCTGATAATGCCTCTGCAGACAGATCAGAAACATGCTTATGTTAGTACTGATGGCTACTATCACTTAACAGACTTTCTAAACATACTTTTCATCCACAGAGTGACAAAATTCGGATGGAAACAATCGTCCCACTCTGCACCTCCGTCACCTCTGGGCCCTGGCACCTCAGGTGAATGCTTTTTGAATATATCACGAGTCCCGCCCTGCCGTGCCTTACCTTCGTGCATATCCTCTAGCAGGCTCTCCCGTGTGCAGGGCATTGTATTTGCTCGATAAGCCACTCACAGCTAACGTGCCCCCCCAGAGATGCTAACCGTGCTGCTTGCCGGCGCAGGGTGTGACTCCCAGAAGGACTTATCTCTAGCCCCGAATCCTTAACTCGGCAATGCAGCAGCTGGACTATCGGCTCCCTGATCTCCCGCCCTGCTCTGCTCAGGCCGGCTATCTGCAAGGCAAGAGCGGGGCGAGGGGTGGAAGGGACCGATACCATTGTCTAGAGCCAGGTGCAGCGTGAATCTGTCTGAGCAAGAGCTCTTCTTGCACCTCTCTTTACAATTGCATAATGCTAGTTAGAAAATCTCCAAACGACCCCAAAACCCTTGGCAGGGAGACCAGCAAACAAGCCTCCCGCAGATGAATGATGGCCGGATACGTTACCATCTTCAGGTTACGTGCACCGAAGAAGAAGGGAGGCCAAGCCCAGTTCAAGGCCAGCTGAGCCCCGTAGAGGCCGAGCGGGACAAGAGCTTTGCTGCTGCAGCCACCCAGGTCATTCCATATCAGGTAGGAGGCATAGCTGTGAAGAGGGAAGCACATCAGTGTTTTGCAGCGAGTAAACCCCTAGTACAGACAAAGTCTTTTCATGTAAGATTGTTTCGCAACGAGGGATTTGGAGGACAGCTGCATCCGCGTCCCGTGCTGCTCTCAAGCCTGTGTCACACCTGCGTGGCCCGTACAACGTCCCCAGGGCAGCGGCTGGTTTTAGTCTCCGTTTGCAAAGCTGAGCACGGGCTGTGTCCCTGGCCAAAAGCATTGTCTGCAGCGTGAATCTGAGGAACTCGGCCCAGAATTTGGCTCAGGCGGTACTTCATCTGCTGGCAACGAGCACCCTGACATGCCCCGCTGATTCGGGTACGAGGGATATCCCAAAAGCAAACGGAAGAGTTGGAAATGTCTGTTCTTCCCTGCACCAGAGACAGCAGGACGAGAGAGGGAGCAGGAGGCAGAACTTACCCCATGCCAGTGTACAGGACAGTCCAAGCCACAGGGAATATTTTGCGGGGTGGACACCATGAAGGTTTTTTCAGCTTCTCATACCAAACAGGAATTTCTTTTCGATTAATGAACCAGCCAAGGAAACCTCCAACATGAGGCAGGACAGTAAAACCAACAGTATAAGCCCACATCCTTCCTTGGTGGCTTGAAGTAGCCTTTTGAGTGCTGTAAGTTAAAAACAATAATTGATTATCACTGTAAAAGGACATTTTTTCCTACTTTGATCTCTCAAGCTCTTTCTCTAATTGCCCATATTCCACTTTAGTCTCTCAGGCAGAAGGTAAGTATTCCATATTGTATCCAGCTTTGCTGACTCCCCTCTGCCCATCTCCCGAGCTCTGAAATAGGGGTAATTATTTCTGTCGCGGTTACAGTTTTCCCCTTGATCTACCCAGCAAAGTGCCTCCCCCCTGCTATTTCATGGCTTCTTACAATATTCGTGTGGCAGGGTTCAGCCGAGGCAGTTATATTCTTGGAAGACAAGACTGCAGCTACTTTTATCATTCCTCCTCTGGATGCCCAAGTCAGACAGCACACAAACTTTAATGTACGTTCATGGGGCTCCGCATCTCAGCAGAGCTGTTATCTCTCCTCTGCATGCGATTCGGAATACAAAACCGCAGACAGATCATGCCCAGAACCCCCTGTCCATTCTGACTTCATCTCACTTTTCACCATGGAATTATATTTTAAATGAGGTCTATAACAAGACAACGCCCTTACGGCAAAGTGTAAGTGCTCAAGGAACCTTGTTTAATCCTCCCCGCAGTCCATGCGGGCAGAGGTGGATTCTCACCTCTGTAAACAGGTAAACTGAGGCACGAGAGTAGTTTCTTAATTTGCTCAGTCGTCTTCTTGCATAAAAGGAAGGAACATTTACTTTAACGATTCCATTATGCTCCCAGACAAGGCGGCTGTGATAAGGATAACATTTAGCATTTCATTCTCTGTCCCGGGTCTCCCCTGCCGTTATCCCCAGTAGCGCTCTGAACCTGCCAGTCTTTGCTCTCTGTGTCCACCTGCCCTTGCCATCCATTAAGGAATTAAACCCAAATTAGCATTCACTGGGGATAACACGTAGGGTCTGCCAGGAGCAGCGCAGTTTTGTGCAATCAGCAGAAGCACAAAAGGCACCTGAACAAACGCGCTCGGGAAAGTCTGGGGTTTAGCAATGCAGGGAGAGAGAAGCAGGCACAGAAAATTCCCTCGCCCAGAGAAGTGTCCCTGGCACCCCGAGTCAGAGAAACAGGGAGCAGGAGGAGAGGCCTGATCTGCACAGGCATCTCTGTTTGGGATCTTAATTCACAATTAACACTGTGCTATATCCTATGCTAATTGTTATTATTATCATCATGCTACAAAGCCTTCCTCTTTAGAAACGCACGCCAGCAGCACGAGCCAATTTACACATCAATAAGGAACAAATACCCCAGACACCATCTCTAACTAACAGTTCCTTTACCAGACAATTTATAGCGCTATTAAAGTGTCTATGGAACCAGAAAATCAAATGAACACTGAGAAAAATAATAGCTGTTAGTCCTGCTTTTAAAGTGTAAACCAGCACCAGCTGAGTTCTGGTTCCTCCATAGCACTTCAGCAAAGAAAAATAGGAAAAGTAGATTTTTTTTTTTCCCCCCTCCTCCCAACTCCTTTGCAATTGCCAGACTAACCTGATAGACTGCAGAAGTAACTGAGGGTTGAAAATAACACAACGCTGTTATAAAACCTTATTTTGTCTCACAGCTGTTACAACCTGACGGGGTAGGAGCTGTAAAATCCTTACCGTCTCTTACTGCCTTTCTCTCCCTTGCAAAGAAAAAGGGTTGGACATCCAAGGCCAGCTGCTGCCTAAGGCTGGTGCTGCTATACAGTGAAGAAATTGTCGCTTGAGTTTTACCTAAATAGCAGAAAAAAGGGTGTGTGTGCGTGCGCCGGTGGCTGTATCAGATTACACAAGAGAGCCCACGTTTGGCGAGAATTACAGGAGATTTGGGGGCGGTTGAGCAACCGTGCGCGGGGCAGGACCCGCCAGCACCGAGGTGTGACATCTGCGGCTCCCGGCTTGTTTGAGGACAAGGATCTCGCCCGCAGATCGGAGGGTGGCTGCACGCGGCAGAAGCACCCTTTCATCTGTCAGGGAGCGCAGCGGGCACGCAGAAGTAGAAACTAAAGTGTGTCACGTACAAATGAACGTGGTAATTGTGTAGGAGCTGGTGCGTAAGGGATCAGGTCCCTAACAGCGCGACGTTTCTGCGTGTTACACGGATGTGAGCAATGCCGATGTACTCCACCTGAGGACCCGTCCCAGAGCGTGTCCGTGGGTGCGAGGGCAGGACAGGAGCCCGCCGCACGCGCGAGGGTGTCCCTGCCACGGCCCCGCACCCTGCTTAACACCGCCAGATGCTTTCGGTGGTCGCCTGCACGCTAGCCTTTTGGCTAAAAGGCACTGGAAACCCCTGGAATCTCAAATAAAGACATTAGACAAGCATGTTAAATGAAAAAGAAAAAAAGCCAGAAATCAATTTCTGTTAGTAAGCTGTCTGCAAGAGATGGGAAATTAAACACTAATTTACTTCAGTTATGGGTCATTACCTGAATTTCATGGCCAGAGGCAGAATTGCTGGTTCCTAGCAGAATGCAATATTACCGTTATAACACAGAACCAGTGAGATCTTCTGTTTTATTGGGCTCAGAAGGAAATTAATTTTTTGTGGGAAGAGAAAGAAAGAAAAAAAAAAAAAGTCAGTGTAAAGGGACAGATTTTCAGCTAGCATAAATCAAAGCACTGCTGTTGCAGCGGTGTGTTTGCACGGTGCCATTGCCACTTGGAACCAACAGATGCAGCAGACATTAATCAGGCAGTAGCCACCTGCATATTCTCTCAGAGTCTGTTGCTATTTGCAATTGGAAACTTGTGTCCTGCAATGATGCAGCTACTATATGTGACTGAATGGTTTCCACTGCAGTCAGCCGCTGCTCCGCTGAAGCGGTCGTCCTGCGGATTCCTGGCGGCATCGCCTTCACCCGGCTCCGGCAACTCGGTCAGGAAGCAGTTCCGCGGGTTTTCCTTGGTAGCATTGCCTTCCCTGGGCTCGAGCACAGACCCATGATTACTGTTTGCCTGGCATACAGCAGTTGTATTCCCAGGCTATTGTAGAGTCTAATACGCTGGAAGAATTAAAAATCAAGGGTCAAATCACATGCTCTCGGTAAATCTGTGAAGCTGCGGATGATACTGCATGACTGGGGAAAAGCAAATGCCAGGAGGAAAAAGCCAGCAGAGGCAATTACAGGCCTCAGAGTCCTGTATCTGCCCTACTCCAGCTCCAGGGCAAAGAAAGGGATAAGTGAAGACGTGGTGGTACCTGGAAAAATGGGCTAATACATTTGGCAGAAGCAGCTCACAGCAGGCTGGGTGCCGTTGCCTGGGCAGATGTCCTTTCCTAAAGCAGACGCGGTGCACCTCGCTGGTCCGGGCTCTGAGGGGCATCTGTCCCAGCGCCTCCGAGGGACTGGTTGAGTTGGGGATGCTGGCAGATGGCCGGAGGGCTGCTGGGCGGGCAGAAGAGGTGGCGGGGGGAGCGCAGAACAGCGAGGGTCGGGCTGGGGAAGAGTCTTCGGTGGCACCAACCGGGGATCAGCCCTGGGACCCAGCGTGATTTTGAATATAGTGCAAGGACATGCACAGGCACGCCAAGTGTGTGCGTGTGTGTGTGCCCCAGGCCTCCGCTTCTGCACGTGAGCACACGCAGCGGGAGAGAACGGTCCTGCAATAAACCGGAAAGACTTTCTCTAGCACAATACTGGTTTTCCTCTGTTACCACAGATTTATGTCTCAATATTTCTGGTTTGAATCATTTTACAGTAATACAAGATGAAGTAATACTACCTCTTAGTAAAATTGTTTCTATACTAGGTCTTGGCATGCTTCTGATTTTTAAAGCAGTATTGCTGCTGGGTTGCAGACCGCTGCTGCATCGCTGCGATGTGTTTTCATGAGAGCGCAGACATGGGAGAGCTGAGTTACACAACTGTGTTTGTTTTCCTCTTCTTAGCAACCGTCGCACGTTGTCCCAAGAGGTTCTCAGTCTATGCAAGATTAATTGCCCAAATATAAAAGCCCTGTTAACCTGAATATATTATTGAAAAACAGCATATTTCAATCTGCCCTAGTTTTGAAAATAGAGATGCCGGGTCAGCTCCTGGCATAAATCTGCAATGCTCCTCGGAAGCCAGCGGAGCTTCTCTGATTTACATCGGCAATAAAGTCGTCCTGGTTTGCCTGCCAGCGATGAGAGCCCGCGTGCGCCCGCCCAGCTGCCGCAAAGGGGGTGGCGGTGGTTTGGGAGGCACCTTCCTGGCCATCACCATCTTCACAGCTCGCACCCGCCGGCCTTGACCTTGTAAAATGTTTCGTTATTTCAGTATGGGAAGCTATTTAAAAAAAAATAATAAAATGCCTAGTTTTAGTTCTAATGCGTGAAAGTGTGTCTTTAAAAGTTTTCAGTTATGTTGAAATAAAAATTTCTGGATAACATGAAATGATAGAGGAATCTCCAGCTGGTTACTTGGTTGTTTCCCACGTGGGCTGAGGCGGCCGTGGGCAGGCCAGTGCCGGAGCTCACAGCCCCTTAAAACTTGGACGTGAATCGCCCGGCGAGCTGGACCTTGAGGCTCGAGTTTCCACCCTCTCCCCCCCAGAGGGAGTTTTTAAAACAAATCTCCTTGGGGTTGCAGTCCCGTTTGGGTGTGTAAGCAGCCTTGCGGCAGGATGCTGCTGAACCTGATGCGCAGGAGCTCTGGCCCTTCTGTAAGGCACAAGATCCTTTCTCGGTCCTGGAACAAGCCCTGTTGTGAGATGAGGAGCAGAAAAATTTAATTTTTTAGGGCTCAGCTTCTGATTTCTCTCTGCCCATGGGGAGGACCCGGTGCACCCCGACTCCCTGCTGCCGCCCCCGGGGGCTCGCCCGTGGCTGGGCTCTCTGCAGCTGTTTGCGGCTGAAAAGCCGGGCTGAGTCGTGAGGTCCATGTTGAACATCGGAGCCTCTGCTCGCACTGCTTGTTTGTCGGCCACGGAGCTGGTGAGGGCGGGCGTACAGAGCTGCTGATGGGTGATAACCATAAGGGGAATGGTTCGGGCTTATCTGCAGGCAGAAGTTGCACCTCAGTAGCCAGAAGAATAAATTTTAACGGACACAGTTAAACGCCTTCTTTCACATTAGGAGTAGCTTAGCATGGGGATAGGCAGATGATTGCAAGCAATTAAGTTATGCAGCTTAACAAATTACCACTCTCTAGCTGAGCCTCTTTAATTAACCACATGCACAGGCCCAGCCCAGCACTGATGTGACAAAATATTTTGCCTTCAACTACCACGACCAGTAATACCTGCCTTACCGGAGTACTCGGTACCACCAATTTTGACCTACTGCAGTCAAATCAATGACAGCACGTAACATCGGTATCCCTAACCGTGCCCTGTTGTTTGCTGGTGCTGCATGGTGCACAGTAGGATGCTGAGCTCCTGGCACTGCCAGGATGGTGCCTGGGGACGTGCAGGGGGCTGGCTGGTTATCTCAGAGGTCTCTGCCTTTCCCTCAGACCAAAAAAAGGCTGCAGAAGTGGTACAGAGTCACTGGCATGTTGCATTGCAGTGGGTTAAGCATTGCCATCACAACTCAGCTGCTTAGTTATGTCCTACTAAGTCATGTTTGCAACCCTTGTATTAGTGTCAGATTGGGATACTGGGTTTAAAGTGAGCCAGAATAATAGTGTTCACAAAGGACTTTATAAAGCCTTAATATAGCAGTTTAAAATGCATTTCAAGGTCTTGCCTACATGCAGAGTTAATTGAGAAAAGCTATTGCTGTTTCAAGTGATGCTCTCACTTAAAGCAAGTTTGCTTTAACGTGCTGATGTGCCCTAAATTACACTGGTGCAGATTTCCAGCCAGGCTTTGTAGTAAGGGCCAGTTATGAAAAAATTGGGGAGAGGGTTTTCCTGCTGGTACTTTCAGAAGAAAGCTGGAAACTGAGGGGCAGCATTTACCTCCCTGAGGTCTTAAAAAAAAGCAGCAGATAGCCTCTGGGCCCTTAGCTGTGTTTCCTGCAGCTGTGAGAAAAGCTCTCGGATATTTCCCCACACCGGTAGCTCAGGCAGCGAGTGGGGAACTGTGAGACAAGAGGCAGCAATCGGTGAACTCGAGTGGCCCGGATGCCTCTTGCTGGTGGAGCAGGATGGTGTAACCCTTCCCTGCACACCCCCGGTAACTCAGCCTCCTGCCGCCGGTTGCACCTTACCTGTCCCTCCTGGCACGCAGCCGTGGAGCTGGCAGCGGGAGGAGGTTGGGGGTCAGGAGGAGGTTGGGGGTCTGGCGGGCTCTGGGCAAGCCCCGGGCTCAGGAAGCACAAAGCCTGGAAAGACGCTTTGCCCAGGTGTTAGGAGAGGTGCCAGTCAGCTGGCGAGGTTTTTATTGCTGCTGATTATGAAGAAAGGGACCAGCTGTCTTGGATTTTCAGTGGAAGGAGGTTTCCACCCTAATTTATAAATTCAAGGCTCCCACAAGACCTGGGAAGCAACATTTTCTCTAAGTCTGCATTTATTATAGAGTTCAGCCCAAGACTGGATTGGCTGAGAAACTTCTATCAGAGTATTTTTGGTGTTTTTTTAACAGAAATACCCTTTTTCTAGGAGGAAAAACTTCAGTGACTGCTTCTTTTTGGTTTAAATATTTTTGTTGAGAATTGTGAATCTATCAAAATGCATCAAAACAATGCTTTAAGAAGGTTTTGTTAGGAGAAAAACTATGATTTTCTTCTGTGTTTCTTCACTCATAACGGAAATAGAAAGTGAAAAGGTGAAAGAACATGGAGAGTGGAGGGAATTCCTAGCACAGGGAAAATAAAAATTCTTCAGAAACCAAGGTTTTATTAAAGGAAGAGAAACCACAACACTTGAGAGATATGACAATGTTGTTTTCATTTATTTGTTCTGAAGTGTGCAACCTTTTTGTTAGTGAGTCTTTACAAGCCTTTTTTTTTTTTTTTTTCCCCCCAGATGTGGAGGTGTGTGGGTAAAGTGACTGTTGCCTCCTGCAGCACCCTCTCCAGAAGTCTGCCGCCGGCCGTGGAGGAGGGCAGACGCCTCACGTCTGAGCACCTTCCAGGTAGGGAGAGCGCGTGGATCAGAGGAGGAAGGCAGTGGCCGTTCCTGCTGCCCTTCTCGTGGCTCTGAAGGTCAGTTCCTCGGCAATCGGGGTGGTTCTTGCTGTGGTGCCTTTACCCTTGGTGCAACGGTCCACACAAACTTGCCGCAGCAGAGGCTTCTGCTTGAGCGTGGGGTTTTGGGGTTTTTTCTGTTCCGTTGGGGTTGGCAGCTGCAGTCTGGAAGGGATGGAGCACAACGCTTCTGCTGGGAATGGCGCTCAGTTGCGTTTTCCCCTGACAACATCTGCATCGGGGGGGTAACAAAGACAGGGATGCAGCAGGAGTAACACTGCAAATAACAAAACGAGCATCTAGGAATTGCTCTAAAGGCAAGGCTCAAAGTCTGAACAAGCTGTAGAGCGCCAGAATTTTGCTGTCTTTATGGGTCTGTCTTTCCCTCACTCACACGTGCCAGCTGCTAAAAATGACTCATTTCTTCTTAGAAAGCTGCCCTGCTGCCTTGGCAAAGCCTTGCTGCTTGGTGCCTTGCTGTAGGATTGCTTTGTTGTTCAGGAAAGCAGCTGAGCCATGGGCACACATCTGTTGTCATTGGTCAGCCACAGCTTTCTGCAAGAAGATCGTAAGGAGGAAAGGATTGTGAAACATCTAGTGCGACTTGTGTGCTGCCACAGAGTTCAAAGAGGGTGTCATCCGAGCCATGCAGACCTCATCCAGTTTCAGCTTTCTGACCTTTGGTCCAGGTTCTGCAGACCAAGTAGCACACCCCCACCGAAATGTCGGGTGTAAATCCCCCCAGATGGGCACAACCAGCACATGGTAAATGCCAGGGAACTTCCCTGGACTATTCTGGTGAACAAGTTGATGGGAAGAGACATGGCTCAAACAAATGTGAGGACATTTTTAGAGAGAGGGGGTTCTGAATTAGAAATGTGACTTGTATAAAGACACTGTTATGGTTTGGTCTCCTTCAATGGCTGGTGTAAGTAGAAAACTGAATTTATTGCTTGCTGTGTGCTGAATCAGGTCTTCAAGCTTTAATAGAAGAGGTTCCTCCTTTTACAACAGTGATCCATCCAAGGGCACTGAATTACTGCAGTGTTCCCCACAGCCATCTGATGATAAGGGTCTGTCTAAATGGTATATTGAGTGCAGACATGAAATTGCTCTGCCAGAGCTCTTGATATCTGGACAGACTCCAGCTCCGATCCAGAAAGCTGTGTGCCTGCCAGGGAAGCAGAGCAGAGCCCAACCTCATACGTGTCGGAACGGTCACGTCTGCTGGAACAAGCTCGTCTCCTCCCACGGGGTGCCTGATAGACGTACCTCCAGGGCTGTCTTCTCTTGAGTTGGCCCAGACCGCCACACGTCATGGAGGCTGCTCAGGGAAAGTCAGGGAGATCTGGGAATAAGGAATAAATTGGAGAAGAATCCACATCTCTGGTTGCCAGTTCACGGGATGGGGAAAAAACCCGCTGGCTTAGTAAACTGTTTGCTGCAAGCTGTTCTCACAGCGCTGCCACAAAGGCACCACTGCTGTCGGAGGTGCTGGTGCCCACTCGTGTCAATCACGAGTTTTACTGCTGCACGTGTTCCCCTCTCAGCTGGGAGATCAAAGGCTGTTTCCTTCAATTCGTTTGTGTCAATGCGGCCAGGTCCCATGTGGAATCCCAGATATCGGTGGCAGAAACGATGCGTGAGATGAAGGGATGTGAACAAGCCCCTGGGAGGAAGCGTATCCCTGACATTGCAATGACAGCGTGCTGAATCGCAGCCAGGGGCTGAGAATCTTCAAACACATGCCAAATGAAGGAAACCTGCCTGGCAGCGAAGGATTTTTATTTAAACAATTAAGATGATAAACCCAAGTGTGATTTCCCAGCTCCTGCCCACTCTCATTTCATAGCCTGGAAATTAACCCGAAAAAACCCTTTATTTCCGCAAAACTCAGGGTGGTTCAGAGTTTGGCCCAGTTTTAAGGATAAGGTACTTGTCTCAAATACCAGATCTAGATTGCCACCAGATCTTAGATTCTGGTTTAGGGTCAATTCTAGTTGAATGGCCAAAGGCAAATACTTCAATAATATTGCGGCCTTAATTTTTTTTTGGTAATTTAATTAGGAGCTTGATCTGGTTTTGGGGCAGGACACAAAGTGGATTACAGGAGCAGGTGGCTCCCTTTAATTAGGGCCATTTATCTTTTGTTAAAGTTTAGCCTTTACTTGCACAGAGAGGCAGTGCCAGCAGGGACACAACTTGGGCAGAGTGGTTTTGTGGCGCAGAGCGGCAGGGCAGCCGGCTATGTGACGGATTGCGTGGCTGGGAACGCTCTCACCCTGCTCGAATCTCGCTGCAGTGACCCAAAGTACCAACTGGCAAGTCTCTCGTACGGCTATTTATAGAGACCAGGAACTAGAGGGTAAATACTGATTTAGATTCCGATGCTTAATCTGCCACTGGCTGGTGGTGTGGAAAGCCTGAGCCCCCGCTCTTTCTACAGCAGTCTATTACCAGAGCCTGCACCTCCTCTCCCTCTCCCAACGCTCCCATACACGTTGCCCAGGGTTAATTCTGCAGCAAATGGGCATGGCCTGGGTTCAGACCCTCCGGCACCTTCTGGTCCCGGACCATCCTGGCAGGCATCCTGCCCTCTCTCCTCCCTCATTTTGACTGACTGGCATTCAGAGGTAGGAGTCGCCTGACGGGTAACGCACGAAGCTGCCATTGCTCCCTTGGAGGGACAGGCGTGCTTGCAGTGACGCGGGATGGGACAGAGCAGCGGATGGGAGCTGTGGAGTCACTTGGGTTCATTGCTAAGCTGGCTGAACAATGACAGCTCTGCTGCTCTGCACCCCCCTTGTAACCCCCCCCCTCCCACACACACCTCTGTTACACCGCAGAGTCCTGCAGTAACCGTAAATCCTGCCACTGCCCACCCCCCTCCTTTCCTCACCCAGAGCAACAGATCCGTACTGAGGGTGGGGACGGGAAACTGGAAGGATGCTCCATGTTCATCAGAAAGGACTGATGGAGACATCATCTCCCCCGCCCCACCGCAGTCCTGGGGGCTGCCCTGGGCTCCCTGCCTCCCACCACAACCAGTGGCCAAAGAGCCTGGGGCTCCACGGGGAGGTTCCTCCCAGCCCCAAAAGTGAGGGCTGTGGTGACCGGTGCTGGAGGCGCGAAGGCATCGGAAGCGGCATCCAGACTGGTCCTGCGAGGGGTGGAAAATCAGGGAAGCAGCGAGGTTTGTCTCGGAGCAAAGGAGAGCGGTGCAGGAAAGGCAGCAGTCCGGGCAGCTTGGTACAAGGTCGTGGCCTGTCTTGGTGCGTGAAGAGAGAGCAGCTCCGAGGGCACAGCCCGGGGCTGGTGTCGGGGGGAGGTGGCCCAAGGCAGCGACTGCGGCGGGAGCCCCAGTTCCCATCTTTGTGCCGACCCTGATGCGAGGTCTCCGTGCAGCCAGCGGAGCTGTCAGGTAGCAGGAGCTACTGCTGCCATCCCAATACGGGACAGTGGTAGCACCTCCCCATCTTGTACCTGTTGGGATTTTCTGATAAGAACACGTTTTCCTTTCATGTCCTGGGGTGTTTTATGGCAGCTGAGGATCCTGTTGTACTCCTCTGTAATGGATTTTTCCTTTGCAATTTCCTATCCTCATCAGAGATAAGATCCTTAACTTCTGGGCTGATGGAGCAGCTGATCAGACAGCAGATTCCTACCGCAGTCTCTTCCCCATCCCTGCAGTATTTGCTGCCAAGGCACAATTTCTCAGGGATGGCAAAGCAAGCTTCAGCAGCAGATTTCTCCCCCTATCTAGCTCTTCATGCTAGAAAAAGCATAAGAAGGCCTGGTATCCCTAAATGAATTGGGCAACTGAGACTAAATAGCTTGTGCAGGGGAAGCTATGGTGTACCCAGAGCACCCTGCAAAGGAGTACAGCTGCTGGAAGAAAACCCTCAACACAGCCAGGAAGAGTTTGCATGTACCATTTTTATTTTCTCTCTCTCACACACATATATATATATATTACATCATTTTAAAACTGAGTATTTGTGAAAGAAATGGTTTTTTTAGGTAAAAGCAACCCACCATGTTCCACACAACCCCTTTTCCTGCCATTTAAAGATGACGTGCACTGGGGAAAGGCTGAGCTCGTTCCCCATCTCCCTGCTGCTACTGGGACAACGTGTGGTCGTCCTCTCCTCCTCCCCCTGGCAAGGAAAGGTGTTTACTGGTGCCTCCCCCCAGAGTCAGTGCAAAGCATGTTGTATTGCTCCATCATATACCCCATCCCCGTCCTGCAGTGCTGGGAGAGACCTGGGGCTTCCTGGAGGGGTGGGAAAAGGGGCTGGGGAAGGAGCTGTGGGAAACGCTGTGTGCTTTAATACTGGGAAAAAGGCAAGGAAGAACCGGAATTAATACAGCGTGACTTCAAGTACATGTGTAAAACCCATCACACAGGGCTTCACGGAAGGCTGTCACCAGTCCTGACCATGGAGAGACTGGTGTCTCCTGCCAGCCCGAACCCTGTGGGACCCAGTGTTTGGCAGGGATGGCTCGGGGTTTGGCTTGCGGTGTGAGGAATGAGAGGTGGTTCTGAGAAGCAAAATAACAGCTTGGGCAGATTCTTCCATCCAGAAGGAAAGAGCTGGGAGAAGGTGGGAGTAAAAAATGCCCTCAGGCTCAGTAAATGAGATTCTTCCTTCAGTCTCTCACCCCTTTGCTACGCACCCATTAAAACCTTCTGAATGAAATTCTTCCGCCCACCCTCCCGAACACAGATGGTTCTGCGTGAACCGAAAGTTTTGTGTCTGACAACTCCCTGTGCTATGTGCCATCAACACCTCTCCTGGGGTAGCCTTTCGCACCCAGAAATCCTCACCAAATGCACCTTTTCCTTCCCGCACCCCTGCTATGTAGGGAGCCGGCAGAGAGAGGCACAAGGCACCGTGGTGCTGAGCTCGGGGCCTCGAGCGAGGCGGCCGTCAGCTGCCCTGACTTGCATCCACGTACGGTTCCTCCAGCCCTGGGGACTGGCACTGCTGCCTGGACAGCCTGCACCCCTCTTTGCTACTTCTGGGGTGCAGCTCAGCCTTCACGGGGCACTGCGATGCCGAAGCCATCCCATCTGATCCTGGGGCTGGGTGGAGAAGGGAAATGGGTCTCTGGTGCTAGAGAAACGGCACGCTTGTTCAGCCGTTCTCCACCAAACCCTGCAAAGATGGGGAATCTGAGTGGGGGCAAGACTTTCCTTTCAACCCAAATGATTCAGTGAACAATCCTCTCCTTGTGAACAGCCATGGCAGAGCCTTCTCCTCATCTTCTGCCTTCATTTTCCAGTTGAGGGCTTCCCACCCGTGTTTCCCTGGCTCACCGGGACAAGAAGCCAAAGTGCCGGGCACAGCCATCCCCAGGAGCACCACGGCGGCTGGGAAGGGGGCAGCAGGGAGATCCTGCTATTCCATGCATCGGATGGGCTTGCTTTCGTACAAGGTACAACATGTGACTGGGTGGGGGGTTAATCAAAGTTTACACTGATTAAAAATATTGTAGTTGATCAGGGCTTTATCCCTGCAGAATAAACTGGCTGATTCAGCCCTGTAGGGGAAGTTTGGGGTATTCTAAGAATGTAGTTTTTATCTGGAGCTGCTGCTTCTATAGCAGAGATGTAGTTTTTCTGTAAAAATGGCTCCTGGCACTGCCAGTCCCAGAGCAAAACCCTTCTGCATAGTCACGGTGGCCTGTGGCACCTTGTCCAGGCCCCCTGCCCAAACTCTGCCGAGTGGGGCTTCGAGGTAGATACCTGCTGCAGCTCTCTCTCGAGGGCCACCAACCCTACAAAGAGCATCAGCTTCTCACCTTGCTCTGCTTTGATCCCAGCAAACCCACCCCAGCCGCAGCCCGCTCCTGCCCCCCAAATCGCTCCGCGCGGTGCCCAACAGCAGTGCGATGCGAACCAGCGACGCTCGCCTCTGCTGTGGGTCAGGGCACGGCGCACACCCGTGGCTCCGGGTGTGCAAACCACAGCTGAGGGACACCGAGGGCTCCGGGACAAAGAGGGGACCCGGAAGGGGGTTCCCCCTTCCCTGGGAGCTCAGCCCCTCTCTGCCCTCGGAGCCAGCACCCAGTGCCTGCCATGCTGTTGCCATCCAGTGACAGGACATAGTACTACAGACCAGTTGCCCATTCACAGTCCCAGTCCAAGCTTTCTTCCACTTGGTAACCAGTGTCAGGAAGGCTAGGAGAGGTGAGAGCAGAGTGAGACCGTACGCTGATACCCTGAGACAACCCTTCCCGCAAATCCCCTGAGAAAAACGGATAAAATGGAAACTTTCCTATGCTACAGCACCTATTGTAAAAGTTCCCTTCTCTGTCCTGCTATCAGACTTTACCAAGGCTTGATCATCTACCATAAAGCTGAAAAATGTTCTTCATTTAAATTCTGCTGGCCTTACAGATGTATTTCGTTTGCAAGGTGAAACACCTTATCTGGAAGATGAGAATAAATTACGAGCAGCATGGCGTTTTGTATAAACAAAAGTTCTCTCCAAACTGTTAGAGTTCTTGGAGTGTGTCGGTGAAGTAGTGAATAAAAGCTGATGTACTGGTTTCTTTCCAAGGTCCTCTGAAAAAGTGCTGCTAGAGACACGACCAAACCAGACAACTAGCCTAGAGGACAGTGACACATCAATAACGTGGCTGATTAAGAGAAAAGGAAAATAACAATTAGTAGTTCATTTTCATCGTGGCAAAAAGGCTCCATCTGGTGGTGTTTTCACCCAGAAAAGAAGGTAAGGCGTGGGGATGGGAAACTGCAGATGACACCACGTCAGTTAGACTGGTTCACACCAGAGAAGAGTCCTGAGATCTCCAGGAAATCTCACGATCTGCTCAAGCCCGGGGAACACGTGGCAGGATGGCAAATGAAGTTGTGTGTGGATAAATGCAGAGAACTGCACGTGCAGGGGGACAGAGGAGCTAGGTGGGCATTCGGCTGCTCAACGTGAGCCAGCACGGCTGCAAAAACCTGAGCGTGGACAAGCCACTGGGGATTTGTGCTGCTCAGCACAGGTCAAACAAATAAAGCAACCAAAACAGAGATATATAGAAGAGGAATATTATAGCAAATATTTTAATGCATTTCTATTAGACGCAGACCAGGGCACTCCACCAGGGAAAGGGATACTGCAGAAACGGTCAGGGTCAAAATGATAAGCACAGAAAGACCCTGATAGGGAAATAGGCTGAAAAGTTTGCTTTTCTTCTGCTAAAAGAAGCAGGAACATGAGGGACGTAAGTGTTATAAAATGATGGCTGGTCCTGCTAAGCCTCTGCAGCCGCAAGGAGAAAGGATATAAGGTGTCCTGCCGCTATGCTTGGACAGGACCTGTAGTAACAAGCTTAAACTGCAACAAGGGCTAGCATCCAAGAAAAAAACCTCTATCTGAAGGTAAGGATTAAGGTAGGAATCAGTGATATGGGGTGGCAATACTGGAGGGGTTTAAAAACAGGTTAGAGAGCTGTCGGTCAGGACCGCCTTGGTTCCAGCGGGGCAGACGCGCTGCTCTCCAGACCCCTGGGGCTCTCCCGGCGGTTGCTGCAGAAGGCGATGCCGGGCAGGGCTGCAGGCGAGCCGCGCTCTGCCCCGCTTGGGCGATCCCCGTGCCGCAGGGGTGAGTCAGAGCACTGTCAGTTGTGGTCAGCCAGCCCGTTTTGCTTTTTACCAGGCAAGTTCCTTGCTCCAACCATCGTGGACAGACCCCAGAGGGCAGGAGGGCTCAGCCCCCTCAGGGCTACGATACTGCGACTCCCATTGTCCCGGGCTCCAGCCCAGAAGGGCTCTGTCTGCATTAGGAGAGGAGCCCAGACAGGACCACTGCTCCTTTCCTACCTCCGAGGTCCCTCTGGCTCCCTCCTCCAGCTGGCTGACCTGCTCTAGGACATGGGTGATGCTGGAATAGGGCGAGTTTGGCTCAGACAGGGCCAGTCACAGTTTCAAGCCTTACAGAGTCACCTGGAGTGAAAAGAACACAGCTAAACCACGCGGTCCACACCGGGACTCTCCCCCTATTTTGCAAAAGTGTGAAAGATTTGGGATGGGAGAGCGGAGCCTGCTTCCCTCCCTCCCCCAAAGGTCGTGCTCAAGCATTAGTCAGGACCGGAAGGAGGTTCAGTCACTTCCCAAAGGCACCATGCCCAGAAGAGACTGGGCTCTGCTGTCCGGGCAGCTACAAAACACTGCAGCCCTGGGCTTCACCAGGGCACGCCTGCACCGTCCTGCCCGGCTGAGCTCAGAAGGCGCAGAGCTGAAGCGGGGATGGGATGCAACTCCAGTACCTCCCACTGAGAGCAACAGAGACCAACTGGTCACAACTGGGCTGCTCGTTTGCCATCATACAAGTCCACTGAATGGAAACCCCCAGCAGAACTGGAGGGAGGGCAGGCAGGCAGGCAGGCTGCCCACACCGACCATTAGTCACCCCACAGCTTTTTAGTGTTTGGAAACCTGCTGGTGTTTCCTAGGTGTGCTGGCACGCTCGCGGGGGGCTGTGAGGCTGCATCCCAGCGTGCATCGGCCATGGAGAGCTGCAGGTCTCCAGGTTCAGGCTGCGGCAGGGAAATCCTGCCTGCCGGCACGGCCAGATGTTGCTGTGGATCGTCAGAGGACAGGCAGTCAGCGTGTTTCTTTAGAAAGGGGTAGGGATGCTTGTTAAAAGGAAAGAGAAGGCTCAAGTACTTGTGCTCTGGAACGGGGGGAAGGTGACCGCAAGCCCCACGCGGGCTCAGGCTGGTTTGACCCTCCAGGGACTTGCAGATAACAACTGCAGCCACCGCGGCTGTAGTCCCTCTTCACAGGCAGGCATGGTCTGGGCTAGAGCCGTCGGCAACCGGGGGGCTCTGCACCTGCCCTGAGGAGCGGACAAGACCCATGTGCTCACACACACACGCGCGTGTGCACACGCATTATTACAACAGCACATTTGTTCCTCTAGAGTCTCGACTCCCGAGGAGCCTGTTCTGTCCCATTGCTGCATGCTAGGAGTGTCACAGGGATGCTCTGTGCTCACCAGCTAAGTGAGGCTTAAAACAAACAACAAAGTTGGACCTTCCCCCCACCATTGCTTCTCTCCATAGATCCTGGTGGTGTCTGCACTGGTGGCAGAGACCTCGGGCCCTGTGGTGGGAGGGTCACACGTCCAAGCTGCTCTCTCTCTCGGAGGTTCCTTGAATCCCCCCTCTCTTGGGAGACGTCAATGCAGAGCAGAGATTCGAGAGAGAGCTTGGCTGGACCCCCCCAGCCTCTGCCCCCACGTCAGGGCCTGAAGAAGCGTCGTACCACTAAATGCCCCACCATGACCAGGGCCACCACCACCAGCATGTACTTCATGTAAACATTGTCCAGATCGAGTGCAGCCACCTAACGGGAAACAGAGAATAACCACAGCACGTTAGATCTGCCGGGGCCAGCTCGCTGCTCTGCCTGCTCCCGGCTGACCCCGCCAGCCTCAGCGCTGCCACGGTCCCCGGCTGCACCTTCCACCGGCTGGAGCACAGCTGCCTCCCCTCGCCCCCGACCCCCCCGGACAGCCCCGCGCTCCCGCAGGCTCACCCATCCTCCCTGCTGGGCGATCCACTGGGCGATCCGGTTCCGGAGCATGAACTCCGCGACGTAGTGGGCGATCCGGCGGAGGAAGCCTGGCATGCCGTGCTGGTAGACGTGGATGGCCATGTGGTAGCCGAAGCCCAGCAGCGCAATCACCCGGCCCCAGTTAATGCCGCTCTCAAACAAGCTGAAACGAAGCCGACGGTCTGGTTACGTCACTGCCGTGGCTCAGCCGTCCCTGCTCTCCGCATCCCTGCGTTGCCCAGGCCACGGGCTCTCCAGCAGTGCCGGCTGCAGAGCAGGGACGGGGATGCTGCACTGGTCCTCGAGGCGCACCCAGCCGCACAGACACCGTCGTGATTTCGTGGCTAAGTGACACGTGGCCACCAATAACCAGATGCGCTTTCAGAGCAGAACAAACGCGGTCTCGGTCACCGCTGCTGGTTACCTCAGCCAGGAGGGTTAGGGATGTCCTAGGGAAAAGGGAGTTTCCGAATCCTGTCTACGCAACCACAGGCTCTGACCTGCCAGAGGGGAAGCCTTGGGGTGGCTGTGGTTAACCTGCCACCTTCCTGCCCGGCCTGCCTTGCCCTCAGGTCTCCACCCGAAGGCAGGGTCTTCGTGTGCTGTCACGGGCAGGTACGGAACGAGGTCAGCTGGACCCGGGGGTGGTTTAAGCCGTCAGGCCGTAGGCTGCAGCAAGCTCAGTAGGTGCTACACAGGCAGGAGCAGGAACTCCTGCCCACCTGTCCCCAGCATCCCTCGCTTGTGCCTGGAGGTAAGGAAGTTTACAGGTAGCTAAGGACAAAGCACGTTAGAACAGGATTTCCTCTTTTCCTGCACAGAAAAACCCCTCTAGACCAAACCCTGATCTGATCTTGCCTTGGACCGACACTCCCAAGGGCTGGGGGGCTCCAAAATGTGCCTACTCGATGCCTGCTGCTCCCAGGCACAAACTGCACCACTGTGGGCAGGTTTGCACTGATTTCTCTAGACCAGTTTTTGAAGGTGTTTTTCCTGGTTTCCAGCAAGGCAAGCAAGAAGGAAAAAAAAAGGAAAAGAAAAAAAAAAAAAAAAGTAAAAGAGTAGACTGAGACCCTGTGTTTTAACCTTGTGCCCTGTTCCTGGCAGTCCCTGTCTGCACAGCCGAAGGGAAGTGTCTTCTGTGCAGAGCCTTGGCCTGGAGCTGCCACCGTGCCGGCCGCAGAGGGAGAGGGAAGTTGGAGCCCGGGAAGGAACAACAGCGGAACAGGTAGCACAAAGAGAGGGACAGAGGTTAATTTACCTGTTTGCGGTGCGTTAACCGCCTCAGGCTGGCAAAGCGGTGAAAACAGCGCAGCATGGCTTCCCAAGGACAGGGGAGCAGGAAAAGGACAGAAGAGAGCAGTTAGACAACAACCACCGAGCAGAGGGGGCATGGGGACGGGGCTGCGCCGGAGCCAGGCGCGCTCGGAGGAGCGACGGGAGCCTGGGACCTGGGAACAGAGACCCCGGCTTCTCTCCTGGCTCTGCCAGAGGTCTTCTGCAGGACCCTGGGCAAATCATTTAACGTGCATAGCGTCTCGCTTTCCCTACAGACAGAGAGGGGTGAGGACTGAACCCCGTGACGGCCACCTCGATCCAAGCCTGTACCTCAGGCCATCGGGGCAATGAGATGTCCGGATGTTTGCCTTTGCTCTTCACCCCGGTGCTGTGCTTGGAGTGGGAGGGCTGGGCATGCATCGCCTGCACGAGGTGGCTGCGGGTCTCCAGAGCATCCCGCAGCCTGAGTTAGTCTGATCCCGTTCCACGTGGACCGCACCAAGGGCAGCGAGTTCCTGCCCATCCCCACAGCCCGCAGCTGCGTTTTGCTTTGTGCCTCTGGAACGCCCGACCCGTCGGGACTTCCCAGCTCCCAAGCAAGCGGCAGTGGGACCAGCAGCAGGGTCGTACCCCTGAACGGGACCTGGGACATCTGCTTGGCTACTGATGCACGGGCCACGCTTCCCAGGTACGTCCCCCAGACTTTCTGAGCCCGGTCAGCTTGTGCAAGGACTGAGATGATTGTCACCTCAAGACTGTCCAGACAGTGTGCGGGAGCAAAAGCAGACAGGCAGAAAACACAGGAACCATCACGATGAGCTTGCTGGGAGCTCAACCCAGGGACAGTGGGTGAAGCTTGAATGGACAGGGGCAGCCTGGGGTGGGGGCCAGGGCTTCACCGACTGCATTGCACCCTGCCTGACCTTCCCTTCCCTGTTCTCCTCCAGGAGAAGGCGTCCTGCCCACGCCGAGGGAGCCGGTGGCCTTACCTGGAGGCTATCCTGGTGAAGTACTCGTAGGCATTCTCCTTGGTGGGCTGCAAGGATTTCAGCATGTAGCGAAACTCCGCGTCGTACCGCTCGTTAATGTCGTCACCGATGATGGCCAGGCGCCTTCCCACCAGGCTCCCAGTGCTGCCCAGAGGGAAGACGGCATTATGGATGGGTCTGCCGTCCCAGCAAGACCAGTAAGCAGGACCGAGGGGTGGGTCTGTAATGGAGCCTGGCTCGGGATGGGGTTGAGGGACGTGCACGTGGTTGGTATCAGAGTTTTACCTGCCCAGCTCCTGCTGGATCTCCACAATCTCTGGGTCCATGGGCACTTCCTCCCCTCTCTCCTCTCTCTCCTGTTGGTAGCGGTAGAAGGCATAGCTCCGAAACACCTCCTCTGTCTCCTCTGCCACCTGGTCTTCTGTCAGAGGCAAGAGGAAGAAAAGTCAAGGGAGAAGCTCGTCTCCCCCCTTTCCCAAGTTGGACAGAGACCATTCCCTCATTTTCAGCCTAAATTTGTGCTGTTCATATTAACACTGGCCTTTCGCAGTAAAGCAAAAAGAATCCAATGTAAATTAATTCTCAGAGAACTAATTTTGAAGCCAGTGTTCGTTCTTAGGTGCACAGGCCCATTTCTGGAATCCCTTTTTGGCAAGAGACAGGTACAGGACTGTCACAACACAAACCAGATGTTCAAGTGCTTGTGCTTGGCAGCTCTCTTACCTCTTGGTAAGGGCACTGCTCAGCACAAACGAGTTCAGGAATCTCAGATCCAAACCCAAAGTGGAGGCAAAGCTCCAGCTAGCGCTGCCTATCAACGAGCTCAGCGAGCAATCTTGTTTTTCATTGTCCCCAACCATCGTGCCCTTGCGTGGCATCAGCAATGACGTGGCGAGCAAAAGTTAAATTAGTCATTTTAGTGTAATTCCTTGCTGATTCAATCACACATCGCTGGTCTCTCATACACCCACCAGCCCGGCAGCGGCAGTGCCAGGGCAGGGTTTGTAAGTTCTGCACGGGCTGCTGACAGGAACAGAAAGGAGAAGAGCTTTTGAATAACTCACAAACCGTAACCCAGACTGGTGACTCCCCATCCTGCGCTTGAAAGCGGATAAACAGCCAGGTGATAAGCTTGAACTGAATGCCTGCTCCAGCACACCCATTGCTGCTGCGTGAGAGCAGACACCCAAATCCTCTGCTTTGCGAGCAAATACCCGTGGGAGCAACAAGCCCATTGCACAGCGAGCCATGGGGACGAGCCGGGGCTACTGCAGCGGGGAGCTGAGGCTGGGTTTGGGTGCCCCGGCTTCCTTCCCCTGCTCTCGTAAACAAGCAGGGCTCAGCATGCCAGGTACTCAGGGTGCAGCGGGGGAATGCACCCATGCAGTAACGTCACCCGGCCCCGACAGCACGTGAAAACCGACCTGACTCTGCGTGAGCAGGAAATGAGTCAGAAACAACCAGCGTACGCTTGTCTGCAAATGGCTCGAGCTCGAGACCTGCGCGCATGTCCCCCATCCCCAGGCTGCTCGGGGAACAGCAAGGGTCTGGGCACGGCCAGGACCTGCCCCCCCAGAGCAGGGAGCCCCCGGCCAGGCCTTTCAGTCCCCCAGGTACCATGGTGACTGATACCTTATCACATGCCTTGCATTGCTCCTGGGGAAAGTACCCGGCCTGTCACGGGATGTCCTTGATTAGAGCTCGGTTTCGGCTGGCTCGAGAAGCAATCTGGGCTAGAGCACAGGTTCCTGGGCGGCCGGCAGCTCAGCTAAGCCACCCCGCGGGGCTCGGGGGGGGAGCTGGCCCTAAGGTCCCGGTTACACAGCTCTTCCCAGTTTCTTTTCTAAGATGCAAAATTTGTAGGGGGTAGAAATGGTATGGATGGATCAGAGCCCTGCTCCTCTGACAGGGTATCACCATTCAGCGTGGAGATTCTCAGACATTAAACGAGGTGCAAAGCCCAGGCAAACGAGCTACCTGGGGGAATGTCAGAAGTGCAGGACCCTGCAGAGCCGTGGCTGTAGGTGATGGTCCTGCAAGGCTTGCTGGTGACACGCAGCAGATCAGCACATCGCGACCATCAACTCTGTCTAACAGCAGTGCAGCTCGCTGCAGCCAACCCAGCTAAAATCCTCTCCCAGCATCCCAGAATATCCACACGCCAGACTGGCCACGCAGTGCTCTGGCCACTGGAAATTGCATTTCCAATGCAGAGATGCTCCTGCCTGAGCAATATCGCGGAGGTGGGATGTGAGGACCTGGTTTCGCAGATACTGGCAACGCTGTCTCCAAAACACGCCGTGCCACTCGTCGCAGAGTTTTTCCGGCTGGTCGCACCGACACGGCCCACGTGCGGCTCTGGGGAGATGGGCACAGCCCCGTCCGGGCTGTGGGGAAGGGAGAGGACCTGTCGTGCAGACACTCCGGTTACACCAAGTTCAGGTTGGGTAAATAAATAAAGCTGAATGGAAATGACAAGCCCTAGTCGCTGTGTTTTCAGGGGATTGTTTTTTGTTTTGCAGGAACGGGTTTATTTGGCGGTAAACAAATCCCACCTTGGAGGAGCCAGCGCAGCCGGTGACCGCTCCGCCGAGAGCCACAAAACGAAACCGACTGACTCACAGTTTCAGTGAGAGGCAGGGTAAACACACCGCGAGAACAAAAGAGGAAATAAGCGTACCAAAAAATCCCGGGTTTTCATTATCCCAAGCGCTGGTTTTAGTAACACGAGGACAGGAGAACGCACACCTTTTTCCCCCGGGTGCTAACCCACAGCACCCACTGGGACCATCTCCGTGTCTCTCCCCCTCAAAGGAAGAGGATCTGGATCAAGATTTGCCTTGTGGGCTCCCCGTCCCAGCAGCAGAGAGGGGGAGAGCAGTTTGGAGCTCCTCTGGGATCTTCGGGCTCCACGTGGGATCACCGGGGCCGTGTCCGGAGGCTCACGGGCTGCTGTGAACCCCCACGCTGCAAGGGAGGACCTGCTCCGCTTCTGCTTCACGGAGCCGCGACCGTCATCCTCGGTCCCAGCACACTGTCAGCATCCAGACCGGACCTGCCCCAACAACAGCCTCCTGCCTGGATCCACACCAGAGACAACACTGGCCGGACCCCAGCCAGTCTCAAACTTGCAACATCTGCATTTCTGTGCAAGATCCTGTGGCAGCATCCCTTTCCAGCTCCGGAGACAGGCAGTACCTGCGCTGAGGTGCCTCTGTTTGCACAGAGCGAGAAACAGCCTGGAAACAGCAACGGGCTCTGAAGGGAGAAGGCAGCTCTGGGGAACCAAGAATGGGCTCTGGAGATTTCTGCCTCGAGGGGAAGCTCAACTCCACCTCACGGCAGTTGCAACTCAAGCGTGGGATGAGCAGCATTTGCGCTGATGGACGCGGGTTGGCTTCCACCGGGCAAGGCAGCACCTTGTGAAACCTATTGCCTGCCAACAGCAATGCCATCCAGGATCAAAGGCTGATCACCCCGACACTGCATCATGCTGGCATAATCCTGCACAGCTCACACCTAGAGCAGAGCTTCTAGAGAGGTAAATGGAAAACTGCCTTCCCCAGAAGCAACTGCACAGCACAAAGCCCTTCTCCTCGTCCCGCTCTTTAGAACAAGCATCTTCCTACCCAAAAGAGGAGCAACGTTCTCAGACAGCCCCCTGCAGAGCTAACGGGCAAACACCCTTGGTTTTAAGACAAAAAGTCATCTGTCAATAAGGGAGATTCCCTGGCCAGATTCTGCACTGGACTCAAGACACCCACTTTAATTCTTATGTTCGATGGTGCCCCACCATCGCTCCCAGAGGTACAGGTTGCAGCAGGGGCTGGGGGCTGCACCAAGGTTTTGCTCTGGTACTTTGCTGCCCAAGCTGAGACCTGTCCCATGTTTGCCAGGCTACTGAACTGCTAAGGGAGGCTGGGCCAGCGCTCGGTGGGACACCCGAGAGGGGTGGGTGTCTCCCTCTGCCCCATCAAGTTTTTCATAAAAGAAAAACTCCTTTGCAGGCCAGCGCAAAGGAGCAGAGTTATTTCCCAGCACAGCCATCAGAAGGATGACTTGTTTTTCTTTTAAAAATGGAAACCACATATTGATGGGCGGTGCAGTTCAATGGGAAGTCCAATACACCGTGTCTGTGCTGGAGATAGGAACTGCATGGGCACCAGACGAGAGAAAAGTATGTTTAAATGGTTTTGGTCGCTCTACAGAATGTATGAGAACCCAGACTTAGACAGGCAGCTCACATTTTTCCTACTCATTTTGCAGGTGGTCTTTGGCGATAAAGACATGGAGATGCTCACAGACGCATGACTAACGTCCCTAAGCAACTATTTATCAGTTCATGACTTGTTCACACACAACGTCAATTCCAGAGCTAAGATAAATAACCAAGGACCAAACCTCACACCTCTCTAGGTGTGCTACGTGAGTGTTAAACACACGCAGACGGATGAGAAAGCCCAGGTAATCTGAGGAAGAGAGCAGTGGCCAATGCAGCACTGCGCAGGGTGAGTCAGGGTGGCTGGGCTTTCCAGGCACAACCCTGACGTCCCCGCAGAGACTGGCATCGAAACTCCCTCCAATTCCCTAGGTAAGAGGTGGATATAGCAACATATCACCTTTCTTAACAAAGTGCTTTGGGATTCTCTGTTTTGGGATTCTTTCGGAATTCAAACCGTTCTGTAATTCTATGATTCTATGATCACAGGAGCTGAGTGTGACCACAGAAACAATATTTTCACCACACAGACCAGCCCCTCTGCAGTGGGGGGGAGGCTGAGCTGCATTTGGCACAGTCACCTGCGAGCGTGGGGACAGCCACGTCCATGGCTTGTCCCACCGATCTCAGACCTGATGTAACTCCCCAAACTGTGTGCTGGCAGCACGGCTGAACAGGGAGGCACTGCCACCACCATGGTACAGACGAGAACTGGGGGACGGCAAGGTTAATTTGCTCAAGTACGAGCCCTGTTTCCTGAGATCAGTTCAGCACCGTTGGTGCTGGGCCTCCCACTCCTTTGAGTGAGTAGTCGCAAGTGAAGTTGCTCCTCCTCTTCATCAGTAGGTACTTCAGGTGTATGAAGCTCCTGCCTTCATCTACAATGCCCTAAAACCACCAGAAGTGCAAGTTGCCACCCAGACTAGAAGGAAGCAGCAGCATCTTGCCCATGCCCTAAGCAGCAGCTGGTAGAAGAAGGGCTCAGAACGACGCTCAAGCAAACCCTTGAGCAGCAGATAAATCTTCAGTCCCTACTGCATCCAAAGATAAACAGAGCGAGTGAGCCCTAAATGAAAGCCAGGCTTAGTATCTGTTGGTGAAAGCTGCCGCCTTCTGTCCCCTCATCCCAGAGCACGTGGCGGTGGAAGCTGCACAGGTCTGCACGAGATCTCTGCCTAAGGGGAGCGCAGAGATCCCACCTCCAAATTCCAGATGGACCCCCCCTGGGTTTTGGGAAGCAGAGGGATGCCAGTACTGCCAGTAATGTTTGCAAACGTACAGGAAGCGTGACTGTAAACCGGTGTGGTTAGAGTTCAGGGCCTGATCCTCTCACTGGTTTTCACATCAGCATCGCATCGGCCTCAACAGGAAATCAGCATACGTAAACAACCGCTCTTATTTAGTTATTTTCATACCTTGTAGACTTTGGTAAGGGAAGGAGAGGGCATTTTTTCTTCCAATGTATTGCTGCAGGATCCAGCGTGAATGGTCCTCTGAGACAGAGAGGACCAGGCAATACCAGAGTATAAATACCATTATCAGGCCCATGAAGGAGCTGTGAGCTGGACCTGAGCTCAGACACAGAATCAGTTAGGTATAACTTCTAATCTCCATTATTGACAGAGCTGTGGTGACTCAGCCTTATTTACAAGTCCACCTGCAAAACAGGTTAAGAAGTCACCCGTGTTTAACAGCTTTCTGTGCAGCGGCATTTTATCATTTTGGGATGAATCGGGAGCTGAGGTTTTTTCTGGGTTCCGTTCGGCCCCGTTCCCAGTTTCGCCCATTAGTGTGAAAGGCAATTACACAGTCTGCTGGGCTCGGCACACACGAGAAACGGACTGAACCGCTTCTGAGTATCAGTGACCATAACTTTTCATCGCTGCTACGCCAAGGCACACCAGAGACCTGACTGCATCCAGCAGCCGATCCAGCAAGACCGAAACCAGCTGCCTGAGACCAGGCGCTGCTCAGCGTGTTTCTCGGTGCCTTTTAAACATCGAGCACCTTTTGCTCCCTTGTGCTTAGGGAAGGGAAAGTAAATGACACCAGGCACCGGTCGTACATCTCGCAGCCAGCCGGGGCGATCTGCCCTGCGCCCCAACGTCTGTGCGCTCCGGCAGGACCCTGCACACTATTTGCTCTGTGCCCTTCAAGCCCCCCTTGCTGCCCGCTGCACTAATCCAGTGCCAAGCATCTCCCGAAAGCATTCAACATGTGCTCTCCCAGTTCAATTCAGCTTTATGGAGCTGATTTGTTATCCCAGTCTTGCAAAGGGCCCTGGAAGTATGAAAAAAAAATCTTTTCAAAGAAACACAGTAGGGGGGAAAAAAAAAAAAGGCAAAAAGAAAAGAAGGGGTTGACAATTCATCCTCCCCTGAATATCACAGCAACCTTTTTACCTGAATTGAGCTCTCGTGACGGCCTGCGCCCATGGCTTCCCCGGCGTCCCTGGGCCCTCGGCGGGTCACCGTCGTTCCCTGAGGCCATTGCAGAAAGATGCTTGGGAGTATCAGCTTTACCTGGAGCGAGGAGAGACAGTAAGTGAACCAGGTTTTGGGCAGCCAGCAGGGACACGGGAGCCTCGCAGCCCCTTGCTCCCTCACAGACCTCCCAGGCCAGCCTTCGGGAGCCCCTCCGGCTGAGCCAGGAGCTCAGAGGAGCAATGCTGCCTGCTTTTATCTCCCCCAGAGACCTGGCTCCTCCCTTCCCGGCGCGCTCGCTCCCTGATTCCTCGCCACACCAAGTCCCTTGGCTGGATTTCTCCTCTCCTCCTGACTCTTCTCAGCAACGTGTTTGCAGTCGTATGCCAGAGGAGGTAAGTCACCCAACTCCCTACCCCACTGCACCACCTCCCCAGCCTTGCTGGAACCCTACCAGCATCCTCTGACCGTGCAGCCAGCGCCACGGGCTGCCCTGGCTCTTACTCAGCCCAGACAACAGCAGCACGTGCACGGGCGCACGCTGGGATGAAAGCAAAAATCACAGCGCAAAGGGCTCTAACGACTCCCCGGCTGCACCCAGAGAAACGTGTCTGGGAGTGGAGCCGCAGGGCTCCGCTGCTGCCCGAAACGCTGCCAACCGACCTGCAACCACGACGGTACAAAGTGCGGCAGGAGCAAACCAGCCCACGACCACAGCGAGCTGCCGTGGCTCCTGCGCGGAGCTGCAGCGCCAGTGCCGATTTCTGCCGGCAAGTGACTTGTCTTCCACAACTTACAGGAGATGAGGTCTCTGTTTTCCTACACTGAGGCTCTAATTCCCCCTGTTCTGTATGGCTTCTGAGCTCCTCTCGGAATAAGGAAGTTAAGCGAGAGCCAAGCGCACGCTCTTACTGCTGAACTTCACAGCTATCCTAAAGCCAGACATGTGGCTTAGGGCTCACTGCAGCCTCTTTAGCCCTCTGCTCATCGCGCTCACGTCACCCCTCGGTTTTTGCAGGGAAGGAAGTGCGGCCACACAGTTACCGTCAGGGTTAGAGAGATCGCTGCAGCTCCTAGCCTGTCGTTTGGCATGTCAGTACATGTTCCCAGGCCAGGCTTCTACAGGGCTAAACCGGTGGGTTTTCTGATTTGCACCAGGTCTAAATTCATGAAGACACATCGACACCCAGAAGTTTAAATTATATCCTGGGCAAACACGTTACAAAGCGCTGGTTATGGATAGCCACCTATGTCAAAATTAGAAGTGCAACACATGGTCCAAGCTTACAACCTCACACTGAAGATTGTTCAGAATTAAAAAAAAAAAAATTAGACCATAAGCAGTAATATGAAGGACAGCCTGCAGTCAAGGTGAGGATGGGGGCCTGGAAATGTGAAGTTTATCAGCCTGGGCTAGAAAGCCATCGTGTATTTGCATAGCTGCAGTCAGGGAGCCTGCGCGTAGTGACACACAGATGGAGATGCTGTTTTTTCCTACACACCTCCGAGGACAGGATTTCCCTTTTCCTCCCCAACCTCAAACATCTCCATCCAAGGAAAAGCTGCAAACGCGATGAGGATCAGCAGTTGGGTCCGAGGGTAAAGCTGGGAAGAGAGCTGGCTCCCACTTGCCTCGATCAGCAGAGACCCGGGCTCCAGAGCTGCTCCTCTCCTTGCTCTTCTCTGCTCTGGGACGCGGTGCAGAGAGCTCAGGGAGTGCTTGGAGCGGATGCACGTGCCCCCGTCCCCTCCTCCACAGACACCCACAGCCCCTCCTCGGGCGCTCAGCAAGGCTACAGCTGCATCCCACCCTGCATAGGAAGGCCTCGGTGTCTTTCAAGGGGAAGCAAGACCAGACTCACCGCAGCTCTCTGGAGTTTGTGGGTAACCGAAGTAGTACGAATTTCTGCCGTAACGCTGCTACAACCCAAGGCTGTACTGAACCCTGGGTAGGATGCGGATGCATCCAGCCAAAGAGTTCAGTTGCCTTTACAGTTTGGTCTATAGGTGCAACCGGTTGTGTTTCACATCAACCCACTGCCTCTGACCAGACCTCAGCCACACGTAACGGGGAATTTCTGGTGCGGACCCGACTGCTCAGTATGAAGGATGGCTGGTCAGCGCAGGGGGCCAGTGTCCGAGAAGCAGCTGACTCGTGAATCTTCACACTTGCCGTCTGCCAAACTCTTCGGAAGCGGCACACTGCGACTGTGGCCGTCATTTAAGAGGAACTTTCATTTTCAGTTTCCTTCTCAAGATAGTTTCTTGCAGAGCTTTCTTCTCTTGCAACACAGACACTGCAGCCCTTTTGCACACACGTGCATCTGGTACTGGCAGTTATGTCCCCATCCGCACGCTGCCGGTCCCCAACCTGCTCCCTGGGGAGGACCCTAAACTCCCGCTCCAGCAAAGCGAGTGAACACGCAAGATATCTCACTGCCAGCCTCTGCTGGGGGTCAAAATGCCTCAGCCCAACCTCTCCAGTATCAAGAGAGCTTCCGCCCAAATTCCTTCTGCTTCCCAGCCCAGTGCCCCTTCGATTTGCCCCGTTCCCCCTGTTTTACGAGAATACGGTGCTGGAGGAGAGCAGGGAGAGGCGTGAAGGAGGATACGACACCCACTCACGGACAGCCCAAGGCTGCAGAAAATGAAGGCTCTCCAGGACTTGAGACAGGGCTCAAGAGAGAGTTTGAGGGGAGCTGCAGGTTACTGGGACCAGTGTCTAATTCTCAGCAGCTGCTAAAATACTCAGCTCCACCCTGACTTTTTGCTCTTGTAGAAGGCCACAGAGGGTTAAAAGCAGCAGGCAGCACCCAGGATATGGATTTAGCAACCACTCCAAGATGGCACAGGAGTCATCTTTATAAATGAGCACATGCCATGCAAAGAATCAGTCTTCCTGAAACCTGCCATTCTTCACTAATAAAAAAAAGACCTTTGCCTCAACTGTTTCTCAGTTCACCCTCATCCTTCCTTAAAGGTCTCTGACACATTTCCTGTGTGCTTTCATGACATGTTCTCCACTTCTCAACTTTCCTCCAAAGGAAGGTGCCTGGGTGCCGGGAAGACGGTGAGACTGGCCCGGAGAGGGAGGCAGAATTGCAAACTGCAGGAGGGGAGAGGATCTGCAGGAGCGGCCATAACCCCGGTGAACAAGCCTGGCTATGGGGCTCTGGAGTCAGCCCCCAACATGTTATGAAGATCCTGTTCCAGGGAATGTGTGGAGCATCCTCTGGGAAAAGCATTTCACAGGCCCTGGGCCTGTGCATGGAAGTGATTCCACCATGTGGTGTGCGGGACAGCTAACCCTCTCCCAGACAGCGATCCCCCAGGACTGCTGTGCCCTGCTGCCATCCCTGCACGGACAGCGCAGAATCAGCCCCGCTCCTCCCAGCCTGGCCTAGAAGAGCAAACAGGTGAGTTTGCCCAGTTCGGTGTTTACCCACCCAGCGTGGCACCAGGGTCCAGCTGGCCCACGAGCCCCAGCAGATGCAGACATTGCAGCCAGGGTCCCCCCACAACCCCGTGCACTCACGTCCCAGAGGTCCCCGGCGCTGCTGGGTGGGAAGCCGTGCAGGCAGCCGTGCAGGCAGCCGTGCAGGCAGCCGTGCAGGCAAGCCTGCAAAGCCACACATGCCATGCTCACGTCTGAGGTCACAGCCCAAAGCAAGGTGAAACGGATGTCACCCCAGTCCTCAGCGTGGCACGACGCATCCCACCGACAGCTCACACAATCCTGCCCGTGCTGAACCCCTACGCCGAGCGCTGGCACGGGTTTGCCGGGTGTGGCTGTCACCGCCGTGGCCCAGCTGGAGGAAATCCTGCTGAAAGAGGGGACATTCCCCCTGCGGGGCAATGACGAGCCCCGAGCGAGCCCCGCCAGCCCCGGCCCAGCGCCTGCACACACCGGAGCGCAGCCTGCTGAAGTACCCCCGCGTACTTTAACCTTCTTCACCGGGCGGTGCAGGATGAGGCCCTGCGGCTCTGCCCACCCCTCCCGCCTTGCCGGGCTCCCCCGGAGCTCGCCGGCACCCCGGGGTTCCCGGTGCATCCCGCTCCCGGCTCCCGGCAGCCGCCGCACCGCCCGGCCGGGCCCGGCGAATGAAGATAACCCCTCCCGGGGGAGGCCGGCGGTCCCCCCGCTACTCACCGCGTCCCGGCGGGGACCAGGCGGGCCGGGGTGTCCCGGGGAACTAACGCATCCCGGCGGGGAGCTGCTCCATCCCCGCCGCCCCCCTTCCTGCCTCCTCCCCGGAGCGCAGCGGCGCGGCGCGGGGAAAGGAAGCGAGCAGGGCTGGGGAGGAGGAGGGAAAAGAAGAGAAAANGCTTCTCCGTGGATTCTCCAGTGATTTTCTGATCTTTTTGTTAAGGCTGTGGCAGCTTAGGACGATCACTTTGCCCTCTGTCAGGTTCCCTGGCAGGCAGGGCCAGGAGCCCCGTTAAAGTCATCATTAGAGAATTTCTGGTTGCTGATAAGAAACTTCTGTGTTGATCCACCAGAAAAAAACGTCAGTGGCGGCAGAGGTGATTCACACCAACTGACTTAGGAAATTTGAAATCCACTGAGGTTAGGAAAAATCACAGTGGCTGGAGGAAAGGGCNGGGGGGGGGAGAGGGAGAAAAAAAAAAAAAAAAAAAAAAAAAAAAAAAAAAAAGAAACCCAACCCCAGACCATAGATGCAGACGCGGAGCCGGACAGGGCTCAGCTCCCTCTAGAGGCACCTTCCCCGGCCGGAGCGTGGGAAAGCGGCTGCGGAGCGGCTCTGTGCAGCGCCGAGCACCGGGGGGCAGCGGGGCTCCTCGGGGGGCTCCGGGGGGCGGGGTGAGGCCGNTGAGGTTAGGAAAAATCACAGTGGCTGGAGGAAAGGGCGTGATTCAACTTGGATGCAGGACAGCATCTTCGCTCGAGGTGGCTCTTCGGCCCAGTGAGCTGCCCCAGGCTCCTTGGGATACTGCCAGGGACTTCACTGTTGGTGCTAAAAAATGCCAGATAAGCCGAGGTTTGGGGCCATTATAAATGCCTGACTGCTAATTATCAAATTACCTGTCTGTTCAAAGGCAGGAGCGCTGCTCATGCCCTGGGACGACATGCCCTGCGGGATGCTCCTTCCCCAGAGCTGAACAGAAAGATTCTTGAATTCTTGACTTACTTGGCTGAGCTTTGCTGAGGAAAATGGGTCCCTGGTTGCAGAGGGTCCTGCTCTGGCTCCAGAGATGCCCTCTCCCCTGGGAGGTGGGGGCTGCTCTGGACGTGGCCTTGGCAGACCTTTCCAAGGGTGGCAGCTGCTTTGCCACCAGCAAAAACCAGGTGGTGGGAGGCGAAGCAAAGGATGCCTGCAGTGACTGCAGGGGATGGGGGCCAGCAGAGATGTGCCCTGGAGAGAGATGGCTCTCAGGGAAGTAAGACTCATCATGGAGCAGAGGAAGGTGAGGAATCAGCTAGTGGGTACTGTCCCCATCAGCCTGGTAGCAAGGCGTCTGCCTTCCTCCCTGCGTGCACTCACACTCTTGGTCCTGGAGGGAGCTCAAGGTCCCACCACCAGCCTTAGTTCTGCTCTGAGCCTTGGGGTGAGTTTTGGTGGTGAGGGTAGCGATGGTGGCTGGCTGGCTCTGAGTGTCCCTGTCCCTGGGTTATCCCGGTGCCCCTGCTGATCTGTGCTGGCGGTGGCTGTCCTTGTGCGCAGCCGGTGTGATGGGTGGCCAGGTTTTAAGCTGAACACTGGCACAGCAGGATGTGCTGACTGCTGCAGGATGAATCCTGTGCTTCTCTCTGCCACATTACATCAATCTGGGATGTTCCTGAGTCTCACCACCATTGCAGATTTAGCATCCCCTAATAAGTATTATCTTATTAGGTGGCAGCATTGGTGAGAACTTTTGCAACAGCAAATCTCATCTAATATCCTTCTTCCTTTTTGCAAACCACTCTCCTCCACCTCAAATACATTGCGTA
The DNA here is from genome assembly GCA_013400195.1 of Aramus guarauna. Lineage (NCBI taxonomy): Eukaryota > Metazoa > Chordata > Aves > Gruiformes > Aramidae > Aramus > Aramus guarauna. The sequence continues at coordinate 303,059 of VXBL01003098.1, forward strand.
ACACCTCTGTGGCATCCCTGTAGAAAATCGGCTGGGAAAGTGGTACTAGGTGAGCATCAGTTGTGTGGAATTTGTAGCTGCTTCTAACTGCATTGACCAGCAGAAGTTGTGCAAAATAAGCTGTGCAGGAGGGTTGGACAACTCCTCTGTGTCCACAGCAAGGAGCCGGTGGGGGCTGAGCTGTGGGTGGGCAGCAGAGACTCAAATCATGATGTGCCTGCAAATGGCTGCTGGAGGGCATCAAAGAGGGGGTAGGTATCAGGGGAAAATGGAAATCGGTTTGAAAGCACCGGCTCTGTTATGGGACTGGCCAATATGGACATCAAGAAATGGTGGTGGCAAACAAGGATTTAGGAGATCATTTGATGAGTGGTCTAAGTTCTGCTTGTGGCTCTGCTGCGGAGACAGCCTGCCTTGGTATTTCAGTGGGGTTAAGATGTTGAGGCAACAGGGAAGAAATTCTCAACCGGCTCTGCTACACTGGCTTTGTGATTGCTGATGCTCCTGTGAAATGTTCCCCGCTTCCACCGGCAGCCCCTTTTGCTGGTATAAATAAAGAGATATATTTGCTGCTGTAAATAAGAGATGCACGGCAGATGCAGAAAAGGACCCTCTGCTTTCAGGATTCATGTGGTGTTTTAGGATGTGGCTTCACCAGTTGGTTGAGGTAGTCTAATCCGTGCTGCTGCTGGAAGGGGGGCTGCACTCAGCTGTGCATCCCCAGCCCCCTCGTGCCAGCAAGAGCAAGGAGCTGTCATGAAACCACACTTTCTGTGGTGAGGGGAGCTGCGGTCTGTGCTTTGCAGGAACCATGCCCTGCACTGGCCACCCGAGCCCAGCGATGGCAGAGGAAAGGAAACAGGAGGCTGCAGCTGGAAGGTCTCAGTTCCAACTAGTCATGATGACACGGCAGTTTTAGATGAGGTTTTTTGAGGAAAAAGCCACCTCTTGCAGCTAGCAGCTCGTGGGCTAGCTGAGCCGAGGATGTGCAGACACTGGCAGAGCCAGCCAGAAGAAACTCCTAGCGCAGAAGCAAAGCTGAACTCCTACCAGCGTGCCTCTGCGCGGGATGCGTTACATCAGCGAGAGCAGCTTTAGGGCGGTGTTACTGCAGCTGCAGCACGGCCCTGCCGAGCAGGAACACTGCGGGGGAACGATGCTCCTGCCTGGGCTGTGGTCCCGGGAAAACACGCGGTGGCCCCGTGCCTGAGTGGCCAAGGGAGAAACGGGTCCTTGAGTTTGCTGCTGTTTCGATTCCTGCCATTCTTGTTAGGAATGGATCGCCTTGCGATGGGCAAATGCAGACGCTGCTTTTAAGAGCCGCTTGCTCTGCTGCTGCCTGCAGAAGTAGTAATTTGAAATCTTTCTCTCTTTGGCCGTGGTACTGCACTGCTGGAGGCATTCTTGCATGTTTTCATGAGCCTTCCCCCTTCCTCCCACCCTCCCTTGCTGGTGTGAACTCTCAGGGCTAGGCTAGGCTAGGCTAGGCTAACCGTGGCAGAGGGGGGGACGCTGCAAGAATGAGTCACTGTGGGTAGAAGGGAGCCTTCGCCTTTTGGGGCCCCTCTTCTCCCCCAGCTCTGGGCTGTGCCTGGTCTGTATCCCCCTCCCAGCCCTAGGTTGTGCGTCCTTTGCCCCCCAGGTGCCATCTTGCCTCCCCCCCAGCCTTGTTTCAGCCCCCTGCCACTGTCTCGGTGCTGCAGCTCTGAGGTCTGGGGCCGTTTGGGGCCGTTGGATTCAAATCCAGTTCTGAGCCGTTGAGCCACCAGCACTGGCACGGATGGATGCCGCGATGGCCACCCGGCCTCCCAGCCACCGCTCCCTGCTCCGGCTCCTCAGGAGTCTCTTTGGGCTCCCATGGAGCATGTGGGGGACGTGGGAGCCCAGAGCGGAGGGGCAGGAGCTGGGTGCCGTTGGGGGCTGCAGCAGCCCAGGGGAGCCGGCCGACCAGCAGCACCCGAGCTGGGAGCCCTGGGGGGGTGCCGAGGGGGACAGCACGGAGCCGCTGCTGGGGGAGCTGGAGGAGCTCAGCCTCGCCGGCTCCCTGGGGAGCAGCACGAGCAGAAGCTGCCTGACACTGAGCACCAGCGACGCAGAGCTGGCGAGGGCCGGCGAGGTGCTGGACACTCCTGCCGGCAGCCCGGCCTGGCACTGTGCAGGCAGTGGGGTGCTCAGCGAGGAGGGGACAGCCGTGCCAGAAGCTTTTGGTGACAAAGCTGTGGGGACGTAAGCATTGGGGTGGGAGGTGACATGGGGCCAAAAGCCCAGCTTGCTTCAGTGTCCCCATCAAGGGAACACGTCCTCATAGACACGGATGCCCTAGAGGGATGCTGGGCTGCGTCAGCCTTGTCAGATCCTGAGCAGCCAGTGTTTTGCAGAAGGCTCCTCGTTTGGACTTTTATAAACAGCTGCTCGGTTGGATTTTATAAAACCCAGATTTCCCCCTATTTCCTTAAAACATTGAAA
>VXBL01003098.1:308271-325702 GCA_013400195.1 Aramus guarauna
ATTCCTGCCATTCTTGTTAGGAATGGATCGCCTTGCGATGGGCAAATGCAGACGCTGCTTTTAAGAGCCGCTTGCTCTGCTGCTGCCTGCAGAAGTAGTAATTTGAAATCTTTCTCTCTTTGGCCGTGGTACTGCACTGCTGGAGGCATTCTTGCATGTTTTCATGAGCCTTCCCCCTTCCTCCCACCCTCCCTTGCTGGTGTGAACTCTCAGGGCTAGGCTAGGCTAGGCTAGGCTAACCGTGGCAGAGGGGGGGACGCTGCAAGAATGAGTCACTGTGGGTAGAAGGGAGCCTTCGTCTTTTGGGGCCCCTCTTCTCCCCCAGCTCTGGGCTGTGCCTGGTCTGTATCCCCCTCCCAGCCCTGGGTTGTGCGTCCTTTGCCCCCCAGGTGCCATCTTGCCTCCCCCCCAGCCTTGTTTCAGCCCCCTGCCACTGTCTCGGTGCTGCAGCTCTGAGGTCTGGGGCCGTTTGGGGCCGTTGGATTCAAATCCAGTTCTGAGCCGTTGAGCCACCAGCACTGGCACGGATGGATGCCGCGATGGCCACCCGGCCTCCCAGCCACCGCTCCCTGCTCCGGCTCCTCAGGAGTCTCTTTGGGCTCCCATGGAGCATGTGGGGGACGTGGGAGCCCAGAGCGGAGGGGCAGGAGCTGGGTGCCGTTGGGGGCTGCAGCAGCCCAGGGGAGCCGGCCGACCAGCAGCACCCGAGCTGGGAGCCCTGGGGGGGTGCCGAGGGGGACAGCACGGAGCCGCTGCTGGGGGAGCTGGAGGAGCTCAGCCTCGCCGGCTCCCTGGGGAGCAGCACGAGCAGAAGCTGCCTGACACTGAGCACCAGCGACGCAGAGCTGGCGGGGGCCGGCGAGGTGCTGGACACTCCTGCCGGCAGCCCGGCCTGGCACTGTGCAGGCAGCGGGGTGCTCAGCGAGGAGGGGACAGCCGTGCCAGAAGCTTTTGGTGACAAAGCTGTGGGGACGTAAGCATTGGGGTGGGAGGTGACATGGGGCCAAAAGCCCAGCTTGCTTCAGTGTCCCCATCAAGGGAACACGTCCTCATAGACACGGATGCCCTAGAGGGATGCTGGGCTGCGTCAGCCTTGTCAGATCCTGAGCAGCCAGTGTTTTGCAGAAGGCTCCTCGTTTGGACTTTTATAAACAGCTGCTCGGTTGGATTTTATAAAACCCAGATTTCCCCCTATTTCCTTAAAACATTGAAATGAGCCCAGTGTTTCCAGTAAGGCTGCAGTTGGCTTCCAGAACCCACGCAGCTTCAGGGCATCCTGCACTCAGAGCAGGCAGGCTCCGTTCCCACCGCTGCCTGTGCTGCTCTTCCCTCCCCAAAGGTCCCCAGGCGGCTCGGTATGGACTGTGGCACCCGTCAGAGACCCGAGTCGCAGCCCTTGTCGGTCCTTGGCTTCTCTAGGCTGCTGACAAGGGTTGCAACCAGATCCGGCTGTGTTAGTGTTGCTGCTAGAGGGTCAGGAATTACACTGCTGGTGCTGCCGGCCTTCGTTTGAACACACCTAACTGTGCTTTGCCTCCAGGGATGGGCTCCTTCAAGGTCTGGGTGCTGATGGTGAAGATGTTACCTGCAGTGCAAGCCCCGAGCCAATGTTTTCTGTGGATTTTGATGCTGAATGGGAGAAAGAGCAGCTCCTGAAAGGTGAGAGGACAGCTCAGAGGTAAAGGAGATCCCTCCTCATCCCTCAGGACTCAAGGGCTGCCTGGGGCAGCTGGTTGGGAAATGTTTAATTGCTGTGCCGAGGACCGCATGCAGGAAGGGAGGTGACAGCTCTGAGCAGTCACTGTTTTCTTTGGGCTTCTTTTAAACAGCAGATGAGGATGCAAGATCCCCAAAAGCAGAGCTGGCCCGGTGGAACAGGCTCTTCAATGTGAACAGACATCAACGGTCTTCACATAAGGTTGGTGAAAGAACATGGAGCGTGGGGCTAAGGCGATGATCACTCCTGAGAAGGATCTACCTGCAGGCAGATCTCAGGCCTTAGAAAAGGCAAAGGGATAGGTCAGGATGGGGGATGCTAAAACCGATCCCTGGCAGTGCCAAGGCACTGCTGGGTCAGAGGCTGTGGGCTTTCAGGGGTGCCTGAAGTTCTTCTGTACCTCCACGGTCCTTTCCAGCTGAGCAGGGAATGGTCTCAGGATGCTGCTGGTCAGTGATGGGCAACACACGATATAGGGACGTTTGCTGAGATGGGATGGATGAGAGTGAAATAGGGACAGTGGCAAGAGCCAGGCCTTTGGGATTCTCTTCCTGATCTTCTTACAGACCCCCACTGTGACTGTGGTTGTTTAATTGGGGTAACTTGTTACCCACCAGCCCTGAAACAAGCTGTGTGTGCAAAATTATCTTGCCATCCCTGTCAATCTCCTTGTAATAGCTCTGGATCTCCCTAGAGATCCAGATAGAACAAGGGATGCCCCTGCAGGCTAGGTCTTCATCTGAGATGAGGGTCGGGTCAGGGATGCTGGTGATTTCTCCAAGTATCTGCAAGACAGCGTGAGCAAGCCAGAGGAGGCTACGGATGGATCAGGATGAGTGTCTCCAATCCAGACAATGTGACAGGGCAGGTTTGCAGCAGAGAAACAAACCTGCAGCAGAGCAGAGACTCCAGCTGCTCGGTCAGGGCTCTGGCAGGAGGCAGCCCGGGGTGGCAGACAGGTTGGTGGTTTCTCAAAGCCGTTCTGCTGGAGCGTGGGTGTGGGGTGTGGGCTCGCGCAGCATGTGGATGTAAGACAAATTAGGGCCCCTCTCTGCTGGATGGTGCAGCACATTAAATCAGCTCTTTGAGAAATGGTCAATATTTTGTTCCAGACAGCGAAGGGGGACTCCAGGGCAGCGTTTTAACAATAGTCTGGGGGAGCTGCCTGAAGCTGTTAAAAAGTTGGGAGTTTTTTAATAGATTTCCTTTCTACACAGCACAACCATGCTACAGATCCTGCCTCTGCCTGGTAAAATACGGGAGGCAAGAGCTGAGTTAACAGTCAGGGCGTGGGAGCCTGGAGACCAGATGTCTGCCGGGTTTTGTCACTCGCTCCCTCTGTGACCCTGGGCCAACCCTTTCCCCTGCGTGCCTCAGTTTCCCATCCGGGCCCGGAGACATCTGCTCATCCGCATGAAGGTCTCTGGGATCTCTGGGCAATAAATTGGCATGGCAGGGCAGGGAGAGGGGGAAGAAGAGGTGGAGGGTTTTTTTCCCAGATCAGCTCCTGGAATTAGCGTTGTATCAGACTCGAGCTGTCGGACAGAGACTTTCTGTCACCACTGACATCGGGTTTTTCTTTCCCCGCCGCAGCCTCACGCCCGGAGAAGCCTGAAGGAGCCGGGAAGCGAAGCGGAGCCTCTTCTGAACGCGGCGGCCGATCGACCTGCAGCCCCGGCCCGGCCCCTCCCGCCCGCGAACCCGCCTGCCGTGGGTCTGGCCGAGCGGTCAGCAGCTCCGCTCGTCCTGCCGCGGGTGGGAGCAGACACNTTCCTGTCAGCACACAGGTTCGGTCCCCCCACGCCGCGTGGGTGCCGCAGGAGCGGGCAGGCTCTCGGCAAAACCGGTGCTCCCACCCCCGCCCCGAGGCTGCCGGAGCACGGGTGGCCGTGGGCCGTGCAGTGCGGCCGTGAGCCCCGGCCACGGTGCCAGCAGCGTGTGCACATCGCCCACGGCTCGGTCCGGCTCCCCACGGCGTTGCTTAACTGTCCGGAGGATGTGACCAAGGGAAGGCTGCTCTCTGCTCGCCGGGCCCCACAGCACCCAGCTCAGCGGGGCGTGACGGCTCTCCAGGGGTACGGACAGCAATTGCAATGTGAAAAGGAGCAGCGAACCCCCTGTTGTTCATCAGGTTTTATCCGCAGAGTTTCCTCCTGGTTCCCTCCGGGGCTGCGGGGGAGGCACAGCACCCTTCCCAGTGGGGCAGGGTGGGAGGACGCAGATGGTCCAAGCGCCCAGGGACCCAGGTCGGAGCGGCGATGCCCCGGCTCCCCACAGAGCACAGCCGCCGTGCCAAGACCGCGGGTGTCTCCACGCCGAGTTTATCATCACGGCCGTGCTGTCTCTGCGCTCTGGATGAAGAGAGAATATGAGGCTTCAGGCAAAGCGCTTCTCACATGCACCAGATTTATCAAATTGATTAAAAAAACCCCAACAGATCCAGGCCTTGTTCCTATAATAGCTATTGGAGCGTGTTGGATGTTAATCAAACCGTCTGTTTGCCGTGTCCAGAGGAGCCAGTATAAGCCAGCTTGTGTTTTTCACATTGGAAGAACCGTCAAGCTACAATCTGTTTAGGACAAAATAATTTATAAATACACCTTCTGCTAATCTGTTGTATAAATATGGGAAGGGAGGGGGGGTTCTGTGACTCCGTGTATCTATCGGAGAGCTGATAAATTGGGGGAGGGGGCTGAGTGTCATCATATGGGCTTAACCCATCACACCCTCAGTGGGAATCCTGAAGCACAGAGAGAAGACTCTCAGGTCCTTGGCATGTCAGCACCCAGAGTCCTCAAGAGTGGCAGCAGCCCTCTCTGCGGGCAAGAAGTTGGGGACAACCTGCTTATAAGGTCCTGCAGGTCTGTGACGATGTGGCCAGGCAGTCAGTGTCTGCGGTCGATTCCTGGCAGTGAGGACATGTTCAGAGTGTTATTCCAATTTGCTGTAGTGCTCAGAGTGTCTGTCTCTCTGACACATTTCTTTCTCTAACCAAGGTTTTCTGAAGAGGGAGCAGAAGAAACTGTTGGCTGCTTTGGGAGAAGCTGGGTACAGCTGGGAGCAAGTGGAGGAGGAACCCCTGGAAAAGGCTGAGGTCAGTCTAGAAGATAAAAATGCCATCGGTGCACTGACACGGGACATCTCTCCTGGTGCCACGTGCCACCGTGGTGCTCTGTGGCCACAGCTGTATTTCTGCCTCCACCAAGTCATGTGGGACCATGGGAAGGCACTTGGGCCAATATGCTTAAAATTGCATGGGGTCAGGTCCATAAACCCATTTTAGAAAAGCTGGTGGCTTCTACAGAAAAAAACCAGCGTGTTTTAGTGAGTTTATTTATTAAATGAGTCCTGGTTTAAGTCACCCCTTTGAGAAGACTGGCTCTGCACTCCCTGCCTCAGTTTCCCTGTTCATACAGGGGCTTGCACACCCCCAGAGCACCTCTTTGTTCAGTGCCATGTTTCTAAAGGACTCTGAAATCTGGGCTGACAGGGGCTCTGGGCAGCACCAGACAACTGGCTACGGAAACCCTCCGTGCCCACGCAGAGGAAACGTGGGGAGTTTCCAAGCCTGGCTCTGCGAAGACAGATCCGCAGGCTGGTTATCGCTCCTCCTCGGTGTGAGATGAGGGCAGCTGAACGCCAGCACGCTCTTCCCGAAGGCAGGGACAGCCCGGGAGAGAGGAAAAAGCGACTTCCTCCGCTCTGCGCACAGGAAAAGCATGTCTGGGAGGTGGGAAGGGGGTGCTGAGGGGCTGCCTGCCCTTGCTGCCCACCCTCGCTGCCCATCAGGCACGTGTGCACTGGGGGTCACTGTGCAGCACCCCGTCTTCTCCCTCGTGCAAAGACCAGACGTGTTGTCTTGTCTTGAGTAGCTGCAACGGGGGGGGCAGGAAACTCCCAAATACTGTTGGAAAACGGAGCGTGGAGGCGGTTTCTTTGTCTCACGCCGTATGGGCCAGGAGTTTTAGCACGTTGTTTGCTTGCTTGGTTTTTTTTTTCCTCCATGCTCAGCTCTCTCCACAGCCACCTTGCTCTGTGGTGTGTGGGCAGGTGCAGACTTTGAGCGTTTAGGAAAGCAGAGTTTAACAGGGATGCTTCTCCGTCTGAACCCATCTGCCACCAGCTCCAGGGTGCGGGTCTGATCCCGAGAGCCCGCACACTAGCTCCTTTCAGCCTCTGAGGGGGTGTCTGCAAACAGATGCTGATTCATAAGCATGGGCTTTGCAGGCAAATAAAGGCAGGGACATGCCTGGCGCAGCTCCCGGAGCTGCAGTCGGAGGGGACTCACTGTGTGCAGCTTCTCGGAGGCAGGACATGGGGCTGGAGGCTGGAGGGGTGCAAGCAGCCGGGCACCAGAGCGGTGTTGGAGCAGCCTTTGCTTCATGCTAATGGTTCCAACGTGTCAGCATGGGTCCAGCTCTCGCAGCGAGAGATGCTGGAGGTGCCCAGGGCCTTGTGCTGCCCAGCGGCTGCAGGTAATGGAAGGCAAGAGCCCGTTTTGGGGCACAGGGCAGCACCGTCCCGTCGGGGGTGGGAGCAGGCAGGAGGGCTGGTGGGAGGCAGAGCCGCTCTGCGGTGGCCGCTTTGGTCCCTGAGGTGCATCCTTTCCCCCCTAGATCCAGGTCCTGGGAGAGGTGGGGAGCAGCCCCTGAGGGACCACCCCGCATGGGCAGTGCTCCCGGAGGAGAGACCGACGCTTCCTCTTTGCTCCCCACGCCGGTATCAGCCAGGCTTAGGCTTGTCCCAGAGAGCTCCTCAGCTCCAGCTTTTTCCTCTTCTTTCCTGGATGTTTCTCTTTAATGAACTTACCATGTTTCCCTTTTCGCTTTCTCCTGTCCTGTTCCTTGGGAAGGACCGGTGAGTCTCACCCCCCCTTGGCTGGCACGGCCTGGCTTTGGTTGGAATTTTGGGGTTTTATTAGATTAAGCATTTAGCGTGAAAAAATTGTTCTCACTTCTCCCTCTGATTTTTCACTTTCCTTTATTAAACAGTTCTGGTTGAATTACTTTTTCTCCTTTCCCAACAGTTTTCTCATGTTCTCCACATTAGTTATTCTCTGTGGCTTTTAAGGTTTTTATTTATTAATTCTGGAGTAAGAAGAGATGGGTCTCTGCCTCTCTTCCCCACCCACTGCACAAGGAGCGGTGAGGTCACCTTGCCCAGTGGTGGTCTCCATCCCCGGAGCTAAAAGGCAAACCCAACCTCCTAGAGAGGTATCAGAGAGGGGTGTGGGGGGGTCCTACCTCTGTGGGGTGGAGAAGTGCCCCCCTGCCCCTTCATTTTCCCTTGGGTGCATGGGAGGAGATGTCCCATCCTCGCCTCATCCCATCCCCTACCTCTGCCCTGAGCCGCTCGCCAGCGCCGGGCACTTGAACCACTCACCTTGGCAGCGGTTCCCAGTGTCGAGCAGCTCATTCACGGCTGAGCCGGAGGAGCTGCTGGCAGCCGGGCTCCTGCTAATCTGGGAATTGTATGCCAGGAAGCCCACACCCAGCCGACCTGCCCGAGACAAAGCCTGCAGTGTACGCACCAGCTCTCCCCAGGCGTTCCTCTGCGCGGCTCGGGGCTATTTCTGAGCGGTCCCCAGCATGTGAGGCCTCGCTGGTCCCCTCCCCGGACTTGCCCGAGGGTCCGGACCTTGCTTTGGCTGCAGTGCTAGAGCTGGGTCCTCCCGCGATAGGACAGGGCTCGTGACCTGGCACGGCATGAGATGCTCTCACAGCCATCTCCTGCTTTGCCAGTCTCTGAGGCACATCCTAAAATGGGGCTGTAGCATCTAAACTCTGCTGGCTAACCTGAAACCATGGCTGTGAAAGAGAGAACCCCTTCCCTGATCATCTCTGGGGTGTTTACTCTGGACCCTATCAATGGCAAATTAGCCACAGCCATCATCACTTTCTTGCTAGATCGGGTCCTGGCAATAGACCCTTCCCATGTTGCCTTCCTGGGTACCAAAACTCTCTGTCCTTGACACGTCCTTGGAAGCCTTGAGCTCCAAATAGACTTGACTTCTGTGTAAAACCATCTGAGATTTCCCGAAGAAAAGTGCTATATAAAATGTAGGTATTATTAGCAATCGCCCTCTGCCAGGTCATATGTCAAACACCAGCACATGGCTAGAGGTGTTAGGAGGAAGGGTTTGCTTTGGCTGAGTCATTTCATAGCAGCTTGTTTCAGGGCTACGTGCACCTCTTTGGGAAGCAGCTGGTGTCGTCTGCTAAATTAGGTCTGGCAGAGACAGCAAGCCATTTCCACAGCATCCCAGCATCCCTGGTCAGCACAGTCCTTGTCCCTGTGCTGTTCCCACTGCGTAGGTGGGAAGTGGAGACGCCTACGCCGAGCTGGCCTTGGCGGTGTTCGGGGAAGGCTGGTGGAAATGAGCTCGGTGAGTTATTCTGCTCTGCCCTTCGAGGGCAGAGTCGGGCCCGTTGCCTTGGGTAGAAGCTGCACGTTCACGTGATGCTCCCACATCCTGCTCGGTGTATTTTAAGAACGTTGTTTACAAACACTGGTGCGGTGCTAGAGCAAGCGAGGCTACTCACAAGCCCTGTGAGACAGAAAAACCTCTGCAAACTTCCTTCTCTTCCCATGTGCTGGTAGAAGATGATCAGGTGCTGTCCCGGCTGCGGGGATGGGTGGGCCGGTGGGACTGCGCTGGCACTGGGAGGCTCAGTCCGATTTCCTGCATTGTCCTGCGCCTCACTGCAACCTTGTCCTGAGGTGCGTGGTCTTGCTTTGCTTGTTCTGCATCTTCAGCAGCACCACGAAGCCCCAGGCGTGGACTCCTTTGTGCAAGATGCTGCTCCAACACGGAGTAAAATAGATGGCCAGTGCCTGAAATAATTTCCAATCTGAGATTTCCAAGTCTCACGAAGCTGATGTAAAGTTGCATTACAAATGTGAGCCACTCAGATATTACAATGATATGAGCCAACATAGTAGAATATTTTAAATGAAATATTCATCTGGATCCGCAGCCTGTGAAGGGGATAGAGCTCTGCTGGCTTCTGTGGACTCACACTAATTTATTTTTTATTACGACCCATTTGTATTATGATGGTGGCTGGGAGGTTCTAGGAGATCGCCTCCAGCCTAAGATCCCATTATCTCAGGTGCTCTAAAATCACAGAACATCTTGACAATCTGTGCCCCAAATTCAAAACCGCTAAGGATGTAGCCTGGTATTTTTTAAAAACAAACCCGTTCTCTAACACACACAGCACTTCCTCCGCGCAGGGTGTCTGCGCAGGCACCGACCCTTCCCCGGCAATTCAGATGGGCCTCAAAAGTCCTTTCCCTCTGCCGATGGTGGATGGTGTCGTGCTGGCTGATGGGTTGTCGTTTAATCAACAAAGAGCACTTACAGCCCCACACCAGACGGGAGAAATATTTGCCAAACAAAGACTCTATTTTCAAGGAAATCTCCAACTTCTGCATCGAATGAGAGAAATGATTCAAGCTTTGGAGGCAAGCGGCCGAGACAGCCGTGGGTAGGAAATTCTCGTGTCACGGGCTGAGCGATTCTCCTGCCTCGTCCACAACGGGAGCATAGGGCTATTTTTACAAGCAGGTATAATTCCTGCTTTACTTTTGGGAATGAGTTGAATCCCTTTGTGGATGGCGGCTCCAGAGGGATGCCTCGGGCTCGTGCAATGGGGCGAAGCAGCTGAGATGCAGGGAAACCCCGGCATGCTGCCGGCAGAGCCCCAGAGATGCTCCTGGCCGGGATGAGGCCGCTTGCTCCAGCCGATGGCCCGACCTCACCAGCGAAATCCAGCTCAGCGTTTCCAGCAAGCGTGTCCTGCACGGGGCCGGGGCCAGGCGCTGCGAGGCGGCTGCGTGCTGCTCACACCTCCCTCCTGCGTCGGGGCATTTTGCTCACCAGAGCCGTGATTTTGATCAAAGGAAACGTTAGTCATTGGAGACTCGAGCCTTTGGTGTTAAAATTAAATGCTAGATGTTAAGCTGGCATCCATGATAAAGAAAATGCCGCTTTACCAGCACAAACATGCTTTGTGTCCCAGTTTAAAAGTCCAACGAGGCAATTGCATCCTGCCTCTGTGCAGGCTGTTCATTAGCTGCACTGAACCAGCATTGCTCCTGGGACAGCCGGGGGGGTTTCAAGCCACTGGCCGCCCACTACGGCTGCCTTCCCGCAGCCCCGCAGAGATGCTGATGCCTTCAGAAACTGTGGCCCAGCTGCTGCTCGGAATGAGGCAGGAAGGAGCCGCGTCTGCCGCAGCATATAAAAGAGCTTTTGGGTCTGTTGGTGGTATATAAAATGCAATATAATGTTACCTATAATTTTTAAAGCCAGCTCCAGTCCTGCAAATAAAATACCTCTATGGTTCCTTTTTTCGTTTCTTTAACAGCTGTAAACTCTGCCCAACTCTTCCTCTTCCCTCTCAGCTTGTGACTGTCCTGGTTTACAGCATCATCACAACCTCCTGATTGATTTACATGTAAAAGTCAGTAAACAGTCGCTCCCACCCTCTCCAGTCCCTTATCCCACGGCTCCGTGGCTGCTGGGTGACTCAGCAGCGTGGAGCACAGGCATGACTAACTCTTCCCTCTACAACAAACAGGGATTTTGGGTCTTTGTTCAATGAATTCCTCTGTGCTGGTGGAAGCTGCCTAATAACCGCCCTGGCACAGCAGCGTGACTCATCCCAAGGAGGTGTGTACCAATCTCCGGGAAACAAGGATGTCCAGGTCATCCAGCACCACTTCTGCACATATCCTGCCGCAGGAGCTTGGGCTGGACCGGTGCACGTGGCCGTGCCGGGCTAGAGGCAGGCAGAGCAGCCAGCGTTCTCCTGCCCCCGCCGAGCCCAGCGCTCCTTCGATCACACCCAGTGAGTGTCACACTCAGAGCTGGATGTGGCCAGTCCCTTGATACCGGATCTCAGGCCAGTTGTTATTCACCTTCCCGGTGCTGTTTGGGCTGTTTCCTCCCCAGCAGCTCTTGGACCTGCTGTGGGGGTTTGTCCACTGCAAAGCTGATTGCTGCTGGGATTCGCATCCAGCCGTTCTCCCCCCAGCACAGTGAGATGGGCTTGGGAGCGAGGGTGTCCCTTGCCTGGAGGTGGAAACACGTCCGATGAGGCACCATTACTGCACACCCCAGCTTTCCTTTCTCTCTTTGCTGAGCAAATTTTAAGTGGGAAGAAGCCAGTACCCCAATTCTTCGGTCCAGCAACACCCAAGTGTGTGTGGGGAGGTGAGCCCACCCTGGCCCTTTAATTGCAGCAGCGGGTGGGGAGCCTTTAAAGGGGAGGGAGCCGGGGAGGGGGGACAGGGGCATTTCTGATGTGGCTTCGGGGGGATCCTCTCCTGGCAGGCTGGGATGCAGCGCTGGGGCTGACGGGGCCTGTGACACCAGACCCGGGCGAGGACACGGTGGGTCCTGAGCTGTCAGTGCACTGGGGGGGGGGGCTTTGGTAAGCAGCTGCTGCAAAGGGGGTTTGCTCTATGNTTGGTAAGCAGCTGCTGCAAAGGGGATTTGCTCTATGGGGGCACATGCAAGAGATGTGAGCCTGGAAAGCTGCTCCCGCTGCGCTGCGCTCGGTCCCCCACCCCTGCGTGGGGCTTGTTGGAGGAGCAGAGGGAGAGAGCAGGGACAGGGCTCCCCTGGGAGGAGAGCAAAAAGGTGTTTTGCAGCCTGGGCTGGTAACTTGTGTGCTGGGTGCCTCCGGGCTGTCCCTGTGCACCCAGCCCCGGCAGCCGGCTCTGTCCCCCGCTCCTGCTGCGGGTTTTCTGCTGCCCCGGGCCGGGTTTAGCTCTGGCTGTCTGCAGCCCCTCACATCGGGGCACGGGCACAGCCCCGCTCCCCACGCTCGCCTCCCCACGTGGTGCCTGTGGCTGGGCCCCATGCTGAAGGGTACTGAGCCCTGTGTGGGACATTGCTGTATGGGGCACCTGTGTCCCCATGTCCCTCCTGTGATGGGGGTGCTGTGACCCCAGTGGGAGCCCACCAGCAGCACAGGGAGACCCCCCCTGCAGAGCCAGCCCTTGATGTGCTGCATGCACAGAAACTCTCCCACCATCCTGTGCTGTAGCCGGTCCCCGATTCGAGGTGACAGCGGGCTGTGCGGGGTGCCCAGGGCACTCCTCGCTTGTAGTGCCGGGATGGGGGTACAGCACAGCGTGGGATCCCTCTCCCGCGGGGCGCACAGCCGCTCGCACTGCAGCATCACCCAGCTTGCCCTGAGCAGCTCCTTTGATCTCGGAGCTGTAACGCCCGTGCAGCAGCCTGGCTGCGCTCGCAGCGTGTTTCCTTTCATTGTCACACTAAGGGAGCCCAGAAAGCTGATGCAAGTGTGGGCTGCGGTGGCCGGGCTCCTGCAGGCAGGGCTGCCTGCGTGCTCCTGTTCTCAGCACGCCCTCGCCGGAGGGGAGCAGCGTCTGCTTGTCCCCCCCATCCCTGGAGGATGCGACTGGTGTGACGGAGGTGGTGGCCTGGCCCAGACGGGGAGGCAGCTGGTCCTGGCCCCGAGCCACATGGTAACCCAGCCTGTCATTCAGCAGGAAAGCATGTGGTTATCTCAGCGAAGACTGTAATTAGGCTGCTTGGCACTAACTTGTCTCAAAAAGCTGGGGAGGAGGGAAGAACCTCAGATCAGCCATTTTATATGAAACTTTACAAGGAGAAATGGAGGCCAGGGCAGGACGGGTCTGTAGTGGGAAGCCAGCTCCTCTGCGCTCCCCTTCTCCTCTCAGTCACATTCCCACGCATCCCCGCACCCTTCAGACCCACCCCAGGTGCACCCTGTCTAAAACCAGCCTGGGGGAGCATCCCCGTCCCCAGCAAAGATGCAGCGGGACGGAGCTGGAGCCTGTCCTGCCGCCAGCAGCGTGCAGAGGTGGGCAGCGTGCCCGTCCGGGCTGTAGCCGGAGTGCATTTCCCATCCGCTCTCCGATAAGATGTGTTGTTCATTCATCGCTGCGTGTTGACCGCAAGCCAGGCAAGAGGGCCTGCGTGGTCCACTTGGAGGCAGAGGAAATGCTGCTTGGCGTGGTAATCCATCTCCGAAAGAGCTGCTGAAAGAAGAGGCTGTGCTGCTGGCTCCTCTGTGCTGGAGCGTGGTTTGCAGCAGTTCCCTCTGGATTTCTTCGGGGGCTGAGACGTGCTGGTGTGATCTGATTCCAGCAGTGCTCAGGGCTGCTCTGGAGCTGCTGGCTGCTCTTGAAAATCTGCCCATCGATGGGGACAGCGCGAGGAAGTCTAGTCTGGGTGCCTGCCCTGATGTGCAGGAGCAAGGAGAGCTCAGGGAAATAACGGGAGGCTTTGCCTGGGGTGTAAATCAGTGGGTGACCTTGGAGATGAGCCAGCAAAGCCGCTAGTGATGCTCTCACATGGGCATGACTGTCGTGGGCAAGAAATCAGCTGATTTGGAGCAAAACGGTTGTGCAACTGTGGAGAAGTCTGCATGGTAGCCGCACACAGGCGATGAGCAAGGTGCAGGGCAGTGGACGGCCAGCGAAGCAAGGGAGGGTTGTGCAAGACAAAACTCTTGGGCAACGCACCGGAAGGGATGGGGATGGGGCTCTGTCCCTGCCGCCGGCTGCCATCCTGGCCCACGGCGAGGGTACGGCTGGCAGCCCCAGCCCCAGCTCCACCCCACAATTAATCTGTGTTTGCTTATTAGGGAAGCTACAAGCCTGTGCAAACACTTCCATTTGCTTTTGATAAAGTGAAGGTAGAAAAAAATCGTGGCCGTGAGGTGTGGCCAGTCCCAGCAGGCTGCTCCCGTGGGTCTGGGTCGTGCCGGGTCTGGGCTGCCGAGGGCCATCTGCCGAGGACCCAGAGTCCCTCCCTGCCCCGAGCACCCGGACGGTTCCCGTGTCACCCGGCCGTGCCGGTGGCTGTCCCCAGCTGCTCTCCAGACATCCATGGCGTTTGTCCCAAACTTGGCCCGGTGTCGCTAACGGCAACTGCTAATTGTTCTCTCGTTCTGTACTATATTTAATTCCCCACTATTATTTTTTCCCCTTTTAATCATAAAAAGCCTAAATTTCCCTCGGGGAAGGTTATTGGCTCAAGTGTGGAAATATACCTGCCACTTGCACGGAGCTGAGCCACCGGGGCATTGGCTGTATTTTTAAATCCAAGTACAAAGTGTCTTCGATGCGAGCGTCGCTTAACCCTTCTCGGGGAGGGAGGGAGGGGTCCTGCCCCTCTTCTCTGCTCCAGCTGCTCACCCTGCCCCTCCTCGGGGTGGGATGCACCCACCCATGGGCTTGGACATAGGTGCAGGCGGGTGGGCAAGGACCAAGCCTGGAACTTGAGGAATTGCTCTGTTTTGCCCTATTTTCCTATGGCCACCTCCTCTCTGTCTCCTCAGGGTGAGACCAGCATGTGGGCATCCTCCCCCGCGCGGTGGGGGTCAGTCCAAGCAGGACCACGTGTGCACCAGCATCTTCTCCTTCCCAGGCCATCTCCTGCCACCCCTGCGGGGACGGAGGCTCAGGTTCTCTGAGGTAACCCGGAGCCTCAATACCTTTGAGGATGTGGGCCAAAGTCATCCAGTCTGAGAGCTATTTTGGGGGAGCGTGGCTGCTCCCGTGAGACCTTGGCACAGCCACAGTCGGAGACGACCAGGCGCGAGCAGAGGCACAGATGGGACAGGCGGGAGGGAACCGGCCCTTGTCTCTGCTGGTTAATGAAGTCGCCCGAGGGGGTTTCAGCCCTGCCCCGGGCAGACCTTGGGTCACCTTTCGAAAGGCTGCTGTGGGGGAGGTTTGGGTTTGCAGCTCAAGCAAAGCAGATTTGGGGTCTAACCTTGGCCACTGGGGATGCACACAGTATCTTCTGCATCAAAGGACTGATTGGTTTTTTTTTTTTCTTCAGTGGTAGCTACTCTGGGCTCTGAAATCCTCAGGAGAAAGAGATTGAACCCTTTTTTTTTGACAGCTATAGCCCAGAGTCGGTCCTGGCTCAGCTCTGCTGCTCTCCGTGGGGTGGCTGGGGTGGGAGGATGGTGCAGCAGTGTGAAAGGCACCATACAGAGCCTGGACAGCTTTTGTGTTCATCCGTGGGCAGCAGCGGGGTCAGGGCGCAGCTGGAGCCAGTGAGCTGAGAGGGCACACTCGCCTCCAGGCCGAAGAATCCCCCTCTTATGCGGGTCTGTCAGCAGAGCCTTCCTGCTCCCCCCTGTTTGTGCACAAGGGACCGAGTGTCTCCCTCCTCCTCGAACAAAGGAGGCTACAGTTATTTTTCGCTGCCTTCTTCCAAGTGGCTTCACCCTTGAGTTCCCAGCCTTGTTTTGGGATGCCCCAGGAGACCCATGCAAAAGCCAGATGGGGACCTGGCAGGGTGCAGGGATGCTGCTCGGGTACCACTAACCCCTCTGCCTCCCTGGCCAGCATCCCTGCTCGCTGTCCTCTCCATCAAGGATGTATTTGCTCCCAAAGCATGTGGACAAACTTGACCTCTAGTTGGGCTCCTGTCCAGCCTCGGGGGGGATATGATCCTGGCTGTCAGAGGGTTCAGCATGGTTGGGAAGCCCACGTCATCCCACGTGTCAGGGAGTGCTCGCTGCCGAGGGCCATCGTGGGACGGGCGTGCAGGTAGAGGGGAGCTTTTGCCAAAGGAGCATCCTGTGGACAGGCCTGGGGGGCCGGGAGGTGGCCCTGCAGTTTGAGCAGTTGCCTGCAAAGGAGCAATTTCAGCATGAGAAGAACGTGGCTCTGACCCTGCCAGAGATGGACGCCATACCTTAGGGATGGGGATGACTGTTGCTGGACTGACTCACCAGCTGCCTCTCTGCAGCCGCTTCCTCTCTGGGAGGCAGAAACTCCCAGTTTTTATTTATCGTGTGGCTTAAAGTAGGGGGTAAGGAAGGAAACGTTCTTATTTTTAACTCCACTATCTCCCCGGGGCCTGGGGCAGCGAGTGCTGGCACAGCGAGGTGGCCACCTTGCTGCACGTGCCTGTGAGCATCCGCGGGGCCGGGGTTGCTCACTCATCTGCAGCCTGTTTGCAGCTCCCCACGTATTTTCGGGTCTGAGCCTGTGTACAAAATGCCCCTGCGGGTTGGGAGCAGCCCAGAGACCCTGCGCAGAGTCAGGACACACGGGGTGGGCAGGGTGATGGCTCCGTGTGGTCATAGCTGTGCTGGGTGCAGCTGGGAGCGACTGAGCCACGGGAGAAACGCTGGGTTTTTTTCCTCCTAGAACCCACCTGTCTGTGCTGCCGCCTGTGTGCTGGCAAGCCGGGGGTGGCAGATGCCGGGGGTCCCCATTTGTGCCCACCACAGTGACAGAGCTGTCGTGTCCCAGCCGCTCAGCCAGGGAGCTGGAGCTGCATGTTGCCCTCCCAGGGCTGGAGGACGGGAAGCGCTTCATGCATCGAGGGAGGATTTGGAGATGTGGAGGTGCAGTGCCACCATCCCCAGGGTGCAGGGTAGGCACGGGTGCACCCCTGACACATCTTGAGTTCCCCATCTTCAGCTGAGCTGGGACGTTCAGCCCCGAGCACGGGCTGGACGTGGTGTCCAGCACCCCAAGTGCGGGGAGGGGGCTGCGTCCTGCCGTGGGATGGGAAGGAGACCAAGAGGTCTTCTCTTGCTGCTCCCTGTTCTCCCGGGTGGGAAAAACCAGGCCAGAGGCCTGTTTGTTTAGTGCGAGGGGGTTTTTGCACTTCCAAACGATCTTTACTGTGCAGCGATCTGCAAACGTGAGCTGTCCCTGGGGTGAAGGGAGGACTGGTGCATGGGGAGCCCAGTTTGGGCCAGACTGGGAGAGGTGGGTGTCTGGCCCGGCTGTGCCCAGCGAGGCTGGTGGGACCACTGTGGGCACCAGTATGAGCTGTGGTGCCCTGGGCTGAGATGCTGTTTGTGCCTTAGATCAAAGCAGCTGATCTGTACACAAAGTTTTGGTCTTTGATTCCTTGGGGGCTTGCTTTGAGCTCCTGTTGTGAAAACTTCATTTGCTTTTAACAGCAGCAAGTTTTTTTTTCTTGTGATCTTCTCTTTTCCCCCTCTGTTGCCCTGAGATAAAGGCTTCTAAATTTGTCCTGTGCTGAAAACGCAGCTAATCCTGATGGACCTGAATTCGCATCTCCCCCGGAGGAATTGCACTAATTTTTTTCCCTTTGTTCTGCCAAGGGACCTGTCCGGTTCCTAGTGGAAAAAAAAAAAATCACTATTTAGGGCAAGGTTTATATTCCTGCAACCTGTGTGTTTGTTTGTGAGAAAAGAGGACAGGCGGGAAATAAATGAGAAAAGCATCATGCTCCCCCCCCCCCTTCTGATATTGTTTTTACAGCAGGCAAATTTTAATTAAAGTAAGGAACTAGGGCACTTGTGCTGTCCAGAAGATGCTCTGAGGATGCGGTCCTTTTCCACCAGCGTTACTTTGGGAGCCAAGAGCGGCTTGCCCAGCCCTGCGATGTTGGGTTGACTGCGGCAAGGCGGAGGGACCGGGTGGGCTTCGGCAGGTGGGGGGGATTCCTTCCTGCTCACAGCTCCTGGTGGTGATGGGTGGGTTGGGTGCGGCAGTGTTGGGTGCTGGGTGAACCCTGAGGCACCGCCAGGTTGGATGGGGCTGGAGCGTCACTCTGGTTTGGGGGTGCAGGGGCAAAGCTCGTGCGTTGAACAAGGGGCGGGTTTGGGCGATGGTGCGGGGCAGGGGGGGACCGGAGGTGGTGAGAGGCGAAGCGGGTATGAACCGGCCCAGCTTGGGAGCGGCGCTGGCAGGAGGCACCTGGGCTTC